>CABHPR010138630.1:0-39126 GCA_902168415.1 Peromyscus melanophrys
AAAAAACCTTTTCTGTACCAATCAACTGTGATACCTCAAACAGAGGAGTATTCTTTGAGATTTGAAAAAGGTAGCAGAAAAATGATTGTCAAAATTGTTTTAAATCCTAGCAAAGAGTTTAACAGTAGAAATTCAGAGAACATAGCATAGAAAGAGAAATGACCTTCCATGGACTATCTCATTTTCCTGAAGTGATTCCATGGGTTCCTGTTAGGAGAGTTTCTCAGCACAGGGTCAGCCAGAATTCATCTTAGATATGAGGGCAAAATTTTATGGTGCAGAGATTGGAGGGCCTGGAATTTGTTTAAAACTTCTAAAGAATATCTCTCCCAACTATAAATCTCATATGTAATCTATAGTTTCTTAAACATTATTGAATAAATATTGGCAGTGAAGAAATAATATACTAAAAATGAAATAAATTTTCACTCTCCATTAAGCTATGTGCTGTCTGTGTATATAAAAGGGTGTTTAACAATCCTAGAATCAGCAGACTTGACAACAGCAAGTTTATGTGTAATAAAACATGAAATAATTTGGAATAAGGACGCATCTAAATTATGTTTAGATGATTACATTATTTAGTAAGGAAATTCCAAGTTAATAACTATTGCTCAACAGTAATTTTTCATACCACTCATGCTATAGAACAGCCCAGTATCATTAAAACACTAACAGGATCTAGATGACTATAAGAATGGGAAGAGATAATGCCTGTGAAATGAGTATGAAGAATCCACATGAGAGTGAGACATCATTGTCTGGATTCTAGGATTTTTTAGAACACATTCCACATAATCTCTTGATTTTGACACTTCCAATCCAAAATGTAAGTTATTTTCATCCTAATGTTTACTTTAGAAACATCTTCATTTATACCTCGAGTGCTACATCTCATGAGAATAACATGTGAAGTATGCTACAAGAAAGAAGGTCTATTCACTTCTTATTCACCCTATCTAAAAAACTTGTAACTTTCTCAGCTTGGATTTTCCAGAAAACCCCCAAATGTGCACTCAACAGAATGTGTTACAGAAAAAAAGTAAAATGAGAACTTCATAAACTGTCAAGGTCGTGGCTGTAGGTAACAAAAGTATGGTTCCACCTGAATGTTTAAGACTCTTGGGACTGCCCATTTGAAAAACTAGAGTCAGAAACATTTATCTGTGAACTCTGGGCTCCATTAAGTTAGTGGTTTCTAAGAGCATTGTGTCCCTCCTACTTTTGACTTGTGATTGCCTGGGACCAAAGGAGCTTCTATTGCATTAGAAACAGTTCTAGGGTAGAAAGTGAATCTTTGAAGCTTGATGCCACCAGGGTGAGGTAAGTCTGGCCCTCAGCAATACATACATTTTACTTAGTACACAATTTGTTACCATGAGCAGCAGCTTAAAACAATACCCCTTTATTAACTCATCTAATGTAGAGAGCTGCGTGGAGCCGCACCCTGAAATTGACGCTGGCTTCCACCCTCCGCCCTCCCGAGGGCGAGTGCTCTCTGTAAAAACAACTCCTTATTTGGACATGGCTGGAATGGTATGTGGCTTGTGCACGCGTGGACCAATGGACAGCGCCCACGTAGCTGTCTGGGATTGGTAGCCCAGGCCTACTTAAGGGCTGGGAGAGGCTTACCCGGGGAGAGACATCGCTCATAACAAGGTCCTGAATAAACCGCTGAGAGAAGAACTCGGTGTTGCGTCTTCCTTGCTGGACGAGGTGGTCGCGACAATCTAAATTTCCAGAAGTCCAAACATGGTTAACTACATTCTTGTTCAAAGACCCCCTGGTCTGGATTTAAGACATTAGCCAGAGCTGTGGTTAAAATCTGGATTCCAGATCCCTTCTAAGTTCCTTGAGTGCTTTTAGAATCATTTATTGGTGATTCTAAGACTGCATACAGTCTCATGTGCCTCCCTCACTGGCAGCTGGAAACTGCTCTCAGTAAACACAGGCTGCTGACTTTTCCAGTCTACATACTTCCAGCACACTCCCTGGCCCCAGGCACCGGGCAAGATTGATGTTGGCTTTCTTCCAAGCCAGTAGGAGCCAATCTCTCTATCTCTTCTTCAATAAGTGTAAAAACCTCTGCACTAAAGAGTACAGATAATTAACTCAGATAAGTTCCCTTCCTTAAAGTCAACTTACTGAGATTTTAAAGGGACCTGCAAAATCCCTCTTCAGAAGTACCTTTCTTAGTGTTTAACTAAATAATTCACATGAGTATGAATATCTGGAGTTGTCTTAATAACTCTTCTGTTGCTGTGAAGAGACACCATGAACAAAGCAATTTATAAAGAAAGGATTTAATTGGGAATTTGTTTACAATTTCAGAGGATTAGTCTATGAACATAATGGCAGGGAGCATGGGAGCACTCAGAAAGGTATGGTGCTGGAGCTGAGAGTTTACATCTTATCCACATATAGCAGGCAGAAAGAGAACCTGGGCCTGGGGTGAACTTTTAAAACTCAAAGCCCACCCCCAATGATACACTTCTTCCAATGAGGCCACACCTCTTAATACTTTCTAAACAGTCCACCAATTGGAAGCCAAATGTTCAAGTCTATGAGTCTATGGGGGCCATTCTTATTCAAACCACTACAGGGGTGTCTTAGTTAGGGTTTCTATTTCTGTGACAAAACACCATGATCATAAACAAGTTATAGAGGAAAGGATTTATTTCAGTTTACAGCTCTTAGGTCACACTTCATTGTTAAGGGAAGACAGGGCAGAAACTCAAGCAGTGCAAGAGCTTGGAAGCAGGAGCTCACAGACACCGTAGAGGAAGGCTGCTTACTGGCTTGCTCCTCCTGGCTTACTCAGCCTACTTTCTTATAGCACTCAAAATCACTACCTCAAAAGTGGTCCTTCCCATAATGAGCTGAGCCTTCCCACATTAATCATTAATCAAGAAAATGCACCACAGGCATGTCCAAAGGACAATATGGGGGGGATGTTTTCTCAGTCGGGGTTCTTCTTCCAAAATGGCACCAGCTTGTTTCAAGTTGACATAAAAGTAGCCAGCACAAGGGACCATGAGTTTGGGAAACACCTTAGAATTCTGCCCATTCCAGATTAGTAAGATGCCCAACATGCAAAATGGGGTATCTGCTACCCCAATTTTTGAAGTCATCTGGTATTTTTATTCAGCCTTTAATAAGGTACAAGCCAAATTTAGCAAGATGAGTCTGAATTAAGAAGTATCCCCTTGAATTTAGTTAAACAAATTGATGATTTGTATTGCGCTAATACCTGCAATTAAAAAAAAGAAGAAGCAGAATGGAGCTCAGCATTCATCATGATCTGTGTTTTCAGTCATTTTCTATGTTCTCTTCTACATAATGTCTTTAAATTGGTATAACTCTGAAAGGGTCCAAGCTTGCTGATGAAGACCCCAGGCTCAAATAGTATATGCAAAAACAGATGGTGTTTATTCTTCAGAAACAAGCAGCATGTGGGGTTAACCACTTGCACCATGAGAGGAGCACACAGGCCCCTTTAAAGCATAGCTAAGGGAATTCTGGGAACAGCTATGTCATCTCAAACATGATTGGTTAAACAAGAAGCAGTTATATTAGTACATTTTGATTGTCTGAGGTTTTAGTTTTTCCATCTTTGGACAAGCTTGGGCAAGTATGGGCATGTTTCAGGAGGGGAATCACAGGGACTGTCCTTTTTTAATCATCGTCTTGAAATACTGTGGAGGCTGACTCAGACGTTGTACAATGCTCTCTCCCTCATCCCTACTGTCAGGATGTTGTTGACTAATGGCTCTTTGTTTGAAATAAACCTTGTTTGCTCCTAAGAAACTGAAACTTAGATCCGATTGCAAAATGGAGAAACTTTAGACCTCTCAGCTCTTCGATAACGATCATGGCATAAGACTGTACCAACTATGTAACTACAAAATGCAATAAAGCATGAGCTTCTAAAAGACTTGCTCCCCACTTATCCTGTCTTATGAACATTATTTGAGTGAATTACAACAGACTCAATTAATTTTTTCATATGTAATTGTTATATTTTATCTAGTCTATTAAATCTAACATTTAAACTAAACATCCTGTTACCATAAATTAAATACCTGCCACATTTATGGATATAGGCACATGTGAATCTCATGCTGAAAGATGAGCCATGAAGATTTGTGAAATCGAGCTATATTTAGAAGCACATTATTAGAGGTGGGTATTTAAATTTCAGCTCTGGATAAAGTTCTTTTTCCATTTTCTAAAAATTGTGTTCAACAGTTCTGCTGATTGGATCACTTGGGAGCTTAGTTGACATTGCCAAATTTTATGAAAACAAGAGCAGTGCTCTACAGCTGTGGGTACTGCCACACAGCAGCAACATGCTAGTCTTTTTAAATACATTCCCAGCTTTGGAAGGCATCTCTGGTCATCTTTGCTGTGGCTTTCTGAGAAATATGCACTATTTATGGACTTAAAAAAAAAAGCAAATGAGAATATAAATTCTAGGAGCTCCCCTTCTTGCTCTGTATATACTCTGCTCACTTTCCTCTCCTCAGGCTTCCTTACTGTGTGCCAAGTACTGTGATGAAAACTTTATTTATTTGCTTTATCCTCATCTAATATTTATTAAAAAAAACTTTATGAAATAGGCAGTAGCAATGTCCTTATGTGGTTGATATATTGTGCACCTCAATAAACAGAACAGTCACTGTATTACACATAGAGGTAGGCAGTGGTAGCACACGCCTTTAATCCTAGCATTCTGGAGGCAGAGATTCACCCGGATCTCTGTGAATTCAAGGCCACAATGGAAACAGCCAGGCATGGTGACACACACATTTAATCCCAGCACTTGAGATCTCATGTCTTGGGATAGATACATGCCTTTAATCCCAGGAATTGATGGCAGGAAGCAGAAAGGTGCATGAGGACCAGGAACTAAAGGCTTTTAAGCTTTCAGGCTTTTAGCAGCACTTCAGCTGAGATCCATTAGGATGAGAACTCAGAGGCTTCCAGTTTGAGGAAACAGGATCAACTGAGAAGTTGGCGAGGTGAAGTGGTTACAGCTTGTTCTGCTTCTCTGATCTTTCAGAATTCACCCCAATACTTGGCTCCTGTGCTTTTTATTAATAAGACCATTCAGCAATTCATTTTATATCCTTATATTATAGATGAGCTACAAAAGAGATTATATGACTTGCATATGGCAAATAAAACCATATAGCTAAGAATAAGACAATAAAGATTCAAACCCAGGCAGCCTCATACCATGTTCAATATACTGAACCCTCTGCAAAACCATGGTGATGGTGTGACTAGATTAACTTCACAAAATTGCTACTTAGGGCTTGCAGAAATTAGACTTTCCCCTCAGGTCGTTAAAGCCTAGATTATGGAAAACAACACTTCATAAAATATATGAAATCCTGTACATAAATATACTATCAACTACACTTTAATATGAAGCATTTGAAAATCCCAAGGATTCCTGTTGTCCTATACAACATGTGTTTATTGAGCTATCAACAGCTGTATTATTAACTGATTTCTTAAATGGAAAAATGACTATAAAATTATTTTTTTTACTTTAAAAAAATAATGAACATCAGAGCAACTTTCTCAAGACCAGATTTTTGTTCTCAATTTTTAAGTGCCAGCTATTTCTGAAAAATGAATTAAAAATATTTCATATCTCAGAGAAGCACGCCTAATGAGTGATCTGTGAAGTACAGTTCAGATGTCTGAGTCCTAGTCTCACAAGATCACCAGCCAGTTCTAAATCCCTTCAGAAAAGAGTTGGGTGGGTTTTAAGAGCAATCATTCACAGAAGCAAAATGATGGAAAACTACTACAATGTGCACTTACTATCTGTCACAGAAATTATCCTTTTGAAAGTTGGTTCTTTTTTTTTAGAGGGAACAAAATGTCCTCAAGAATTAAAAGGCTTCTAAGTGGTGACTCACAGTTCAACTGCTCTGGCTCACATAATCTAAAAGCAGAATTCAAAGCTGTCTTTCAATTTCCCACATGGAAAGAGACATGCACATCCACCTTCACCCAGCGGAACCAGCCTATATGTCCATCAACAGACAAATGGATAGAGAAAATGTGATACATATATACAATGGAATTTTATGCAGCTACTGAAGTTATGAAATTTTGAGGAAATAAAATCAACTGGAAATTATATGCTAAGCAAAGTAATCCAGAGTCAAAAGGGCAAATGTCCATATCCTGTCCACAATTCCAGTGGTAGCCTCTTCTTTACCAGAGGCCAGGCCAGTACCCCAAGCCCCTGTTGGCAGACCAACAACTTCCTCAGAGCCTACGCGGCCTTCCCCCAAAAACTCCCTCCTCTCTTTGTCACCATAACCCGACCCACAACTCCAACAGAAGACCTCTGCTTTACCAGAAGCCATGCCAGTACACAGAACCCCAGGTAAGCCCTGCTGGCAGACCCCTAACAATCCTCAGAGCCTTCCCAGCCTTCCCCCAACAACACCCCCCTCTCCTTGTCACCATACCATGACCTACATCTCCAGCAGAAGCCTCCTGCTTCACCAGAGGCCATGCCAGTTCTTAGAATCCCAGAGGAAAATCCGGAAGAACCCCAGAGGTCACTCGGGCATCAAGAACCCCAGTGGAGGCACCCTACTAGACAGGAGGACTTGCCAGTCACCAGAACCATAGGCCATTCAGGCCAGAAGACCAGAGAGAAAACAGAAACCAAGGGGAAAGTACCCATCAAACAAAGACAAACTCAGAAATTGGCACCTAAACCTATAGTTACTGCAAACCTAGGTGTTTAGAGGCCAGCATAAGAACACAATCAACAACAGTCAGAGCAATATGTTACCACTAGAACCCAGATATCCTGCTACAACAACCCCTGAATATTCCAAAACAGCTGAAGCACAAAAAAAAATGACCTTTAAAACAACCGTTTGAAGATGATAGAAGTCGTTAAGGAGGAAATGAATAAATCTCTCAGAGAAATTCAGGAAAACATAAACAAACAATTGGAGAAAATTAATAAACCTCATAAAGAAAGCAAAGACAAAACAAACAGGTGAAGGAAATGAATAAAACTCTTCAAGACCTAAAAATGGAAATAGAAGCAATAAATAAAACACAAACTGAGGGGATCCTGGAAATGGAAAATATAGGAATGCAAACAAGAAATACAGACACAAACATAACCAAGAGTGTACAAGATATGGAAGGGAGAGTCTCAGGCTCAATTTCATATGGAAAAACAACCCAGGACAGCTAAAAACAATTCTGTACATTAAAGGTATCACTATCCCTAATTTCAAGTCTACTACAAAACGACATGGTGTTGGCATAAAAACAGACAGGATGACCAATGGAATATCAAAGACCCAGACATAAATCTACACACCTATGGACAGTTAAATTTCTATAATGAAATCGGAAATAGACAATGGGGGAAAAAAAAGCATCTTCAACAAATGGTGCTGGTCTAGCTGCACATCAGCATGCAGAAGAATGCAACTTTATCGATCACCCTGCACAAAACTCAAGTTCAAGTGCATCAAAGACTTCAACATAAAACCAGACGCACTGGGCCTGATAAAAGAGAAAGCAAAAGCAGGGAACAGCCTTGAACTCACTGACACAGAGACAACTTCCTGAATAGAACACAGATAGCACAGGCACTAAGAACAACCGTTAATAAATGGGTCCTCATGAAACTGTAAGGCAAAAGATACTGTCAATAGGACAAAATGGCAGACTAGACAATGGGAAAAGATTTTCACCAACCCCATATCTAACATAGAGCTAATATCCAAAATATCTAAAGAACTCAAGAAACTAGACATCAACAAACCAAATAATCCAATTTTAAAAATGGGGTACATATCTAAACAGAGAATTCTCAACAGAGGAATCTCAAATGGCCAAGATACACTTAGACATCAGAAAAATGCAAATCAAAACAACTTTGAGATTCCATCTCACTTGTCAGAATTGCTAAAATCAGTAATACAGCTTGTGTTGACAAGGATGTGGAGCAAGGGGAACACTCTTCCATTGCTGGTGGGAGTGCAAACTAGTAGAGTCACTATAGAAATAAATATGGTGAATCATCGAGAAATTGGGAATCAATCTACCTCAAGACACAGCTATACCACTCTTGGTCATAAATCCAAAGAACACTCCATCCTACCTCAAGTGCACTTGCTCAATCATGCTTACTGCAGTTTTGTTTGTAATAGCCGGAGACTGGAAACAGCCTAGATGTCCCTCAACCAAAGAATGGATAAAGAAAATGTGGTACATTTACACAATGGAGTATTACTCAACCTATTAAAAGCAATGACCTCATGAAATTTTCTGGCAAATGGATGGAACTAGAAAAGATCACCATGAAGTGAGATAACCCAGACCCAGAAAGACAAACATGATTATGTACTCACTTATAAGTGGACATCAGCTGTCAAGTAAAGGTCAATCATACTACATTCTACAGACCCAGAGAGGCTAAATAACAAGAATGGCTCAAGGGGGGACACATGGATCTCCCTGGGAAGAGGAAATTGAACAGAATTTGCAGGAGGACTGGAAGCAGGTGGGGATGGCAATGGGAGGGATCAGGTGGGGGTGGGAGAGACAGACAAAGAGAGTACTGGGAGAGATGACTGGAATTCGCAGGGGCACCTGGGGGATGTGGTAGAAACCTAGTGCAGTGGAAACTCCCTGGAATCTATGAGAATGACCCTAGTGAATTCTTCCAGTAATGGGAGATAAGGAGCCCGAATTGGCCATCTTCTATAACCAGACTGGGACATCAACCCAGCCACAAATCTTTGACCTATGATCTGTCCTGTCTGCAAGATGTGCTGGGGCAATGGTAGCACAGAACTTGTGGGAGTGGCCAACCCATAACTGGTTCAACCCGAGGCCCACACTATGAGAGGGAGCCCACCCCTAACACTGCCTTGATGGCTAGGAACCAGAGGCAGTACAGACCAGAAACCGAGGACAGAACCAAACTTAACTGCCAAACGGGAAAAAAAAGGCAATAAAATGATTCCAAATGATAGTCTGCTATTCCCATAGATCAAGAGCAGTGTTAGGCCAGTTGTCATCAGAGGGGCATCATCTAAGAACTGATGGGAGCAGATATAGAAACCCACAGCCAAACACTAGGTGGAGCCACAGGAACACTTCAGAAGGGGAGGGTGGGGGAGGAAGGATTGTAGGAGCCAGAGTGGTTGAGAACACCAGGAGAACAGGGCCCACAGAATCAACTAAGCAGGGCTCACAGTTACTCACAGAAACTGCAGAGACAAACTCAGACCCTGTATAGGTAGGTCTGAGCTAGGTCCTCTGCATGTACCTTATGTTTGTGTAGCTTGGTATTCTTGTGGGACTCCCAACACTGCGAGTGGAGGGGGAGGTGTCTCTGACTCTCCTGTCTCCACTTGGGACCCTTTTCCTCCTCCTACGGAGTTGACAAGTCCAGCCTTGATATGAGGGTTTGTGTGTAGTCTTATTGTATCTCGTTAGATAATGGTCTGTGACTATCCCTGTGAGGCATGCTATATTTTTTTAAGGGAAATAGAGAAGAAGTTGATCTGGGGGAGAAGAGGGATAGGGAAATGACTGAAAGGAGTGGAAAGAGGGGAAACTGAAGCCAGGGTATAATGTATGAGAGAATAAAAGCTAAAAGAAAAAAGGACAAATGTCACATTTTCTCTCTCATGCAGAATCTATATTTAAAATTATAAACTTGTGTGTGTGTGTTTATGTAAGTGTGTCTATATGTCAAAAAAAAAACCAGAAAGTATATCAAGAGAGGGGAGAATGAGGTCCCAAGGGATATAAAAACTAGAGAGTAATTGAATATCATGTAATAGGAAAGTGGAAGGAAAGAGCTACGGTCCTACTGCAGTCTGGGTTCAGGTCCTGAGATGGGGAAGGGGAGTCAGTACTAGGAAATTAAATGTCCAACCCCTAGATGAGTTTCACACAAGTGGCCAGCCCCAAATAGCTCCAGCCATCTTTATTCACACAACAAAACAAGCGTTTTCCATACTAACAAGTTTTTCCCATCCTCCAACATTAACCTTCAGCAAAAACAAATATTGTCAAATATACTTTTACCAACTTTTACATCAAAACATCTTTAAACCAAAAGCAATACTTATAATTTTGCTAGCTTGGCCAAATATCATGCCACATCCTGTCTTTAAAAAACTAAAAGGTGATTGTCATAGGCATACATTTTGAAAAACAACAATCTTGTTCAAAACATATTTACAGAAAGAGGGGTGATCTGCCTCTGATCCTGTCAGCACTGAGTCAGAACAGCTCCCAGGGTCTGAAGTGACAGCAGGCATCCCCAGACAAGAAACGTGAGAAGCATAAGCTCCCAGAGAATTTTAGGGGAAAATATTTGAGAAAAAAAAATGGGGCTCCCAGGAAAGATCACATCTGTCCCTTGCATGATTGACTGACAGAGTGATACTAAAAACCACCAATAGAACAATCAATATTATGAAAGAGAAGAGAGCATGCAGGCCACATGGTCCCAGCAGTATTCTGCACTGTCCTGAGGTCCACTGGTCCTCGCCAAGCGAAACTTTCCCCACAGGCTTTGCCTCATCTGAAGGCCCATTAGACTAGCACTCATATACTGGTTTGAAACTAGGCCACAGTGTGGTGGTATTGTGTTCCCCAAAATATTGTGTATGCTAATAAACTTATCTGGGGTCAGAGAACAGGACAGCCACAATATTAAACATAGAGGTTAGGCAGTGGTAGCATACGCCTTTAATCCTAGCATTCCAGAGACAGAAATCCCTCTGGATCTCTGTGAGTTCAAGGCCACATTGGAAACGGCCAGGCACGGTGACACACACCTTTAATCCCAGAAAGCAAGCCTTTAATCCCAGGGAGTGGTGGTAGAGAGCAGAAAGGTATATAAGGCGTGAAGAAACTCGAGGCATTTGGCCTGGGTAGGCATTTGGCCTGAGTAGGCATTTGGCCTGGAGAAGCATTTGGCCTGGTTAAGCATTCAGGCTTCTAGCAGCAGTTCAGCTGAGACCCATTCGGATATGAGGACATAGAGGCTTCCAGTCTGAGGAAGCAAGACCAGCTGAGGATCCGGCGAGGTGAGATAGCTGTGGCTTATTCTGTCTCTCTGACCTTCCAGTGTTCACCCCAATAACTGGCTCAGGTTTGATTTTATTAATAAGAACTTTTAAGATTCATGCTACACCACAGTGTTCCCAACATGAAAGGAACCAGCCTGAAGGGAGGGGACATGGAAGAGATCAGTGGGGAAGGGGAACAAATGAGAACTATAAAGTCGCATATATGAAGAGGCCATGATAAAACATATTACTTTGCATGCTATTCTAAAAATTTAATTTTAAATATATAACCAAATTTATCAGATGAATTTTGTAGCTCTGTTCTGGGTCTCTTTTCTTGAAACTTCTGGAAGTTTACAAGATGAAGCTTAAAAAAGTAAATGATTCAGGACTGCAGAGATACACTAGTATATCAGAGTATTTGCTGTGCAAGCACGAGAACCTGAATTTGAATACCCAGCATCCACATAAGAAAGCCAGTCATGGCCACCCATGCCTCTATCCGCAGCACCAGAAAAGCAGATCTCAGGAGCTCCCTGGCTAGCCAGCCTATCCAAAATGACAAGTTAGGAATAAGGATATAACAAACACACACACACACACACACACACACACACACAGTGTGTGTGTGTATAATATATAATTCATATTATATAAATGTATTATTGTTTATGTAATATAAATGTATATTATATTGTATATAATATAAATGTATATAACTTATAAAGATCAAATGCAATGCTAATATATATAAATATATATGTATATATATAAAATGTTTGAAATAGAAAGTATAGTGTTTGTGATCTTTGCTTAGATGAAGAGCTATGCTGAAAAAGATCTCTGATTAAGTGAAAAACCCATGAGCCTAGCCCTTTCTTCTGTGGTAACACAGTGATTCATTAGTTTGTTTTAAAATAATCTACATTAGCCTGTCAGTCCATTCAAGCTAGATTCATGAGGAGTCACAAAGCAACACTAAGACCTTTTTATATGTAGTGTGTGTGCGTACATGTGTGCATGTGCGCGTGTGTGTGTTTAAGTCAGAGGACAGCTTATGGAAGAATCTTGGTATTTGGTTAATATAAAGGTTATAGGAAAGTTTTTAATCAAGAATTGGAACTAAATATAAAATGATTTATGAATCATATTGCCAACAGAAAACATTAAAAATTACTTTTAATCATGCAAAGTACTGACTTTCCATCAAATAGCCTAAGATAATTTCTCTCTCAATATATTAATGATGAATTGCTGGGTCTTTCTCTTTCCTAAATGTCTGCTGAGCTAATGCTCTCCAAACTTATATTTGTGCTTAATTTTAGCTCACCATTCCAATTTGAAATGATTCTTAGTTTCTTATGCTTTTGTTTAAAGATTTGTGAATTGTGATTGAATTTGAGAAGCATAGTTAAATGTATGAATAAGTAAATTTTTATAATTTTTTTCTGTTTTACTACAAGGCCAACTGCCATTTGAAAGAAAGAATTGAAATTTCATTATGACTCTTGGGAATAAAAACAAGACAATGCCAGAAATGCCAGAAAGACACATTCTAGCTGTGCATGGAAAGAATTCCTGGCATTTGTAGCTATACGAAAATAGGACGGGTTCATTAACATGATGTGTTTGATGATGCTTGGGAGAATTAAAGCAGCATTGAAAATAATCTCACATTCTTTCCAATAAAATATAATCCCTAGGTATACAAGAAGTAAAGGTATTACTTTCTACAATTTGATCTTGCCATGTTCTATAGCCAGCATTCCCACTGAATGCAGTGGAGAACAGAGCCTTTTCTACTTTCACAGGAATGTCTTTGGTCTTAAGTTCTGTTAGGTTATAATTCTCTTTCAAAAGGATTCACACTCCATGTCCTTTTTCCAGGTAGCATTAGGATGTAGTTGAACATGAGAAGACGCTGGTCATTAGAGGAAGAATTGATTTTGCCTGTGCTGTCTGACTCTCCTGGACACTGTAAGAACCCTCCCAATCCTAGCTGGTGGCATGCTAACAGTAGCTATCTACTGCTCTGTGGCGCCCCCTTCCAGCTTGGGGAGACATGTGGTTGCAGCCTCATTCTTCTGTCATTCTGCTGCCCTTATGTTTCCCTAGTCCTCTTATAGCCATCAGTTCTCTCAGACTATCTACCCTAACACATAACTCAGGATTCCTTCATGTCACATACAAATTGAAGACAACCCAGAGAATAACCTTAGTCCAATATGAGGCTACCCCACTGGGGCTGTCTCACCATGCTACTGAAGAATACTGTACACCTTATCAAAGAGATTTGGAAAAGTAAATGTGGTCTTCTTTAACTACCACAAATATGTCTGGGATTTCTACTCCACTGCTCTATTCCTACAGTCTCTCTTCTAAGAACAGGGATGACCAAAACTTTTTATAAGTTCAGAGTTGATTTCACTGTTTCTCTTTGGTTCTTTTTTTCAGTTCAAAAGCTAAGCAGCTTAAAACACCCATCACATATTCTCCCTTATATGTCTAGAAGCTCAGAGTTTAGGAAGGGTCAGCAAACCTTGGCAGGTTTAATTAGATGAATGCCAAGTTCAGTTTCTGCTTCCTATCCCCCTTGGTCAAGTAAACTCTGCAAGCTATGTTCCTTTTCTGGGTATTGCAGCAAGATGTAAAACCACATCTGTACTTGTCTGTATCACATCTGCTATCCTTTCATTGATAAAATATTTTTCACTTACTATGAAGCCAAATCAAGTCAACCTTGAAGTATAGTCCACTCACGGAGATGATGCAGAGAAATGCTATGTGTAGGAACAATAATCTAGTGGGTTATATTTTCTGTTGCAGCAGCAGAAGAGTTCTCTAGCCCCACTGTCTATTAGAAATAGAAAAGAAACAAGTCATGTAACATCACTTTCCAAAGAAAGGACTCCTTTACACTACTAAGTCAGAAACAACATTGGGTAATACTTCAAATACATCAGTCATTCTCCAGACCATAAAGTTGCCAATATTTAGTCCAAGGCTATGGCAAAGTCCTTTACTGATTCAAACTTCATTTTAGCACTATATAATTTTATAATTTATCAATCCCTATTATTCAACTATGGACAATGACCAAATTTAAAAATGTATACTACCAGCAACAATTCAACAGTAGAAGCTATCAAAAATACTTTATAATCTTTATAAAATACCAGAAATAAAACTCTGTTTATTAATAAGATTTTCAATATAAAATCTTGAAAGATGTGCTGGTGCATACCTTTAATCTCAGCACTCAGAAGATAGAGGCAGGTTGATCTATAATTCAAGGCCTATTTGGTCTACAAGCAAGTTCCAGGAGAGCCAGGGCTATATAATTTTAGACACTGTCTAAAAAGGTTTTTAATTTTAAAGACTAAATCATAACATTTCCCATTGCCTTGTTTCAGTGAACACTCATCATCCTTTCTTAGAGGTCATTGATACACCACTAATTTGTTTTGCTTAGTGACCTTTCATTTGCTCCAAAATTCATGGTCAATGAATCAGAAACTAGGACATCTAGTCTCCACATACAAAGCATTGTTATCTGTCATGGCAACTTTATATCTTAATTTGGGAAAATCAATAAGAGCAATAGAGGCAATAGTCCTATCAGTAACAAAAATCACGAATGAAAATATATTTGTGTGGAACAAATAGCAAAAGGATCATCTGAAGGATATACACATAAACTATAAAGTACCAAGGGAAGTTCCAAGAGCTGCCACCATAAGTTATTACTATCATCAAGTGTAAAAATCAGAAATGGCAGCAGCAGTGATTCAAGTTAATTGAATTCTGAACTTCCTTATTGTTATCTTTACACCCAAATTGGTACCCAGGCCTAAGAGAAACCATCTGTGTGAAACTTTCCATTCCCTCCTTCCATATCTCACAGAAGATACAAGAAGTAAATTCTAATTTCTTCCTTCTAGCATCATGTGCCTTTTGTTCACTTATTTGTACAAAACTGCTCTCAGTTCAAACTCATTCTTTTCAAGCTTTGTGTTAGAGATTATAATAGCTTTGAGAATACAAAGGTAAACAAGAAATATGGGTCATTGATTTACAGTTCATAACTTAGAAAGAAATATAAATAACAAGCAATAAACAATTGAAAGATTGATCCATGTGGCTTTATGTGCTGACTATTGATATGAATAATGTGATGGTAGCTGACATTGGGAGAGGCAGTTTCAGATTGGCATGAGGAAATCTTTCTGTAAGTGACTATTGGCAAAGACAATATTTTGTGTGGCAATAAGTGATCCCCAAATCCCAACATGACTGGCTGTTCCACATCTGTATGGTAACTCACAAGCAGTTTGTGCCTTCCTGCATCTGTACCCACTTCCTCATCTGATATGGCAGAATAACAAAGACTAGAAGAGAAAATAGCGACACTCTGTTATCATCCTTTCTCACAGTCGATTAATCACAAACAATCACACAGTCTTGCTTGATACCGTATTCATGTGCACTCTACCCTCAAGACATCTGCGTACATTTTAACTTGGTGCATAAGAACCACCTTGGAAGCCGGGCGGTGGTGGCGCACGCCTTTAATCCTAGCACTCGGGAGGCAGAGACAGGCGGATCTCTGTGAGTTCGAGGCCAGCCTGGGCTACCAAGTGAGCTCCAGGAAAGGCGCAAAGCTACACAGAGAAACCCTGTCTCGAAAAACCAAAAAAAAAAAAAAAAACCACCTTGGGCCCATCTGCCCGACCTTCAAGTTTCCACCATGTTCAGGCTGAGCGAGAGCTGAAGCCTGCTCGAGTGTATGGAACAGGCTCCTTGGATCTTTATGAGAAGGCTGATATAAAGGGACTCAAGGACAAGAAGAAACACCTCCTTATCGGTGTGTCCTCAGATCGAGGGCTCTGTGGTGCTATTCATTCCTCAGTGGCTAAGCAGATGAAGAATGAGGTGGTGAGCCTCACAGCAGCTGGGAAAGAAGTTATGATTGTTGGAATTGGTGATAAAATCAAGGGTATACTTTATAGGACTCACTCTGACCAGTTTTGGGTGTCATTTAAAGATGTGGGATGAAAACCCCCTACTTTTGGAGATGCATCAGTCATTGCCCTTGAATTGTTAAATTCTGGATATGAATTTGATGAAGGCTCTATCATTTTTAATCGGTTCAGGTCTGTTATCTCCTACAAGACAGAAGAGAAGCCTATCTTCCCTCTCAATACCGTTGCATCTGCTGAGAGCATGAGCATTTATGATGACATTGTGTGGGGACCTACCCCACCGGGAACTTAGGTCACCTGTGAAGAGGTGGCCTGGAACTGAGGAAAGGCAAGTGCATGCCACTCACCCGTTCCCCAGCCTCCCTCTTACCCAGAGACATTCAGATGCAGATGCAGCGGGGAGTCAAGTCAAGCAAGAACTCGTTTATTGATGGGCAATAAGCCTCTTTTATACAGGAAAACCTCAGACCCCTAGGAGGGGATGAAGGAACCAACCAATCATTTTAAAGATCACCCTATTTACAAGTTGTTTATGCCCTGACATCATCTCCTGTTTTCAGCATAAATAACTTGAGCTAACTTCCTTTCTCACTATTTGTCTTTAATCTCCATACAAACAACCCAAGCTAACTTCCTTTTAGCCATCCTTTGTATCTATTCTTTGTACAAACAGCTTAAACTAACTTCCTCTGGTACCATTTGTATCCACTCTGCACAAACAGCTTAAAGCTTAAGCTCTATTTATCTAAATTTCTTTCGGCACCCTCTCTGCAGCCCATGTATGCCCCCACAACATTGATACTGATGTGCTACAGAATTACCAAGAATACAATCTGGCCAACATCATCTACTGCTCCCTGAAGGCATCCACCACCAGTGAGCAGAGTGCCAGGATGATGGCTATGGACAACGCCAGCAAGAAGGCTTCTGAGATGATTGACAAATTGACGTTGACATTCAACTGTACTCAGCAAGTTGTCATCACAAAGGAGTTGATTGAAATCATCTCTGGGGCTGCTGCTCTGGATTAATGAAAATAAAGTTGCATCAGAAGATAAGAGGTAAAGGAAAACAGCAAGCTGATTTTAACTGATTGTTTTCTTTGTCAGAAGAAACTTGGTCTACTGAGTTACAAAGACAGCAAGATGTTTGTAAATTATCTTACAATAAACAACTTACAATGAGAAAAAAAAAGAACCACCTTGGCCCGTACCCTTTCATTTTTCTAAACTCTCCCCTTTGGAAGGGAGTGGCGAATGTTCAGATCTTCCCATACTTGTCTCCACCCCTTCAGAAGTTCTCCTGCCATCATTCACCTCCCTTACTTCCTCTAGTGTTATTCCTGTGTCACATAACTCAAGATACTAGTCTTCTCTGCTGGGGTGCTGAGATTCTTCACATTTGAGTTGGTCTTTTCTCCTGTGTCCCATTAATAGAGTACGTTCTTCTCAATACTTAGAAATCCATTACTTGTTTCTCTTCTGGATTCTCTATTAAAATCAAAGCAATGGAGAAAATAACTATGTCTTCCTAATTATGATACTACAACATAGGTCCTTAAAATAGAGAAAGTGTTTGAATATTTTTTCAAAGAAAAATTATGCATAAAGGGATGAATTATACACTGTTTATTAAGTATAGTTGGCAAAGAATATGGTATTATTTACCAAAAATGAAAAAAAATGTGAGACCAAGGAGATTGGATGCAAGAAATAAGAAAACTGTATTTTTTCCCCATCCCTGTCATCTGTCAAATCCAAAGCAAAAGATACTATGAATACTCACTTCAGGTTTGAACATAATGAAATTGAGGTACTATGAAAACAGTCATCAAGACATGCCCAAAGGTAATTTAATCAGAAGCCCAGTTGTCCTGGATGAAGACAGAGAGTTCAGAATCAACAACTCATCCAGAATTCATGATATACTACTTATTCACAAATGAAATTTTCTCCAAAAACACAATTTCTCATATACTATTCATTTTTGTTCTTCCCCTATAATTTCCATGAAACATTAGAGTTCATAATTCTGTTAAGTATCAAAGACAATTTTATGATAGAAAGAAAAGAATGCTGTGAGTTAAAGGGGGGAAGGAATGACTAAAATAGGAGAAAAAAGAAAATGTCAAAAGATGGAATTTAGCATGGAGTCTTGAGGGACAAATAGATTCTAAATCAAGGGGAAAATATATGAAGGGATAAATAAAAAACTTACACAGTTTTGATGAGCTATGTTATATATTATAGTATTTTAATTACGGTATTTTCTTATTGCCAATAGCAATACATGAAAATTAGTTAGGACTTGCTTAATGCTAAAAACTAGAGAAATTCTATTTGTAATTAGCTACCAGAAAACTATTTTATTTACCTACTGAAATGCTGTTTCTACCTGATTTTATCTTTCATGTCATTCATCTCCATGCAAAGACTAGTTAAATGTTGATATAAATCTGGCAAACACAATGTATTTGCTGGGTCTACCTGACTGCAGAAGAACCAGTCTGAAGAAGTACATTCAACATATAGAACATCAGCTCGTAACAAAAGCCTGCTTCATGGCAATGGTGGCTTGATACAGACTGTAGTAAACTGAAAACAAGAAATCTTTTGTCCACATCAGCTGAAGTTCAGTCCTGTAAATATTACTGGAATGGTGCTGTCTTTCGAATCTCTTTGAGTTTTATTTCATTCATCCAGAATTTGCAATATACTGACTCATTCTCAAATTAGGTTTGTTTGTCTCAAAACCTAAAATTTCTCTGTTTACTTTTCTAGAAAACCACAATTCAGATTTCCTTTTTTTAATTTTTCTTTATTAAGAAATCTTCTACTCACTCTACATATCACCCATAGATCCCACCTCCTCACTCCTTCCACCCCCAGCCCTCTCTCACAAGCCACCCCACATCTCCACGTCCCCCAAATTGAGGTCTCCAGTGGGGAGTCAGCAGAGCCCAGCTCACTGAGCCTAGGTAGGTCCAAGCCCCTTCCCACTGCACCAAGGCTGCGCAAGGCATCACACCACAGGTACCAGATTCCCAAAAACCTGCCCATGCACCAGGTATGGATCCTGATCCCCCTGTCTGGGTGTCCCCCAAACAGTTTGAGCCAAACAACCATTTTCCATATCCAGAAGGCCTAGTGCAGTCCCATGGGGGCTCCACAGCTACCAGTCCATAGCTCATGGGCTTCCACTAGTGTGCCCGGCCATCTCTGCATGTCCTCCCACCATGATCTCATCGTTCCCCACCTGCAAATCCCTCCTCTCTCTCATCGATTGGGTTCCCGGAGCTCAGCCTGGTGCCTGGCCGTGGATCTCTGCATCTGCCTCTCTATCTGTCACTGGACAAAGGCTCTGTGATGACAGTTAGGTTATTCACTAGACCAGTCAGCAGCGTAGACCAGTCCAAGCACCCTCTGGACCACGGCCAGCAGACCAAGGTGGAGTCATACTTGTGGATTCCTGAGAGCCTCCCCAGAACCCTGACTCTTCCTATTCCCATGATGTCCTCATCTATCATGGTATCTCCTACCCTGTCCTCCTACTCTGTCCCTGTTCCAGCTCAACCCTCCCATTTCTCTATGTTCTCAGCCCCCACTCCTCACCTTCTACCACCCCTCCCCCACACACACACCCAGATCTACTCATGTAGATCTCATCCACTTCTTCACAGGGTCATTCATGTGTCCCTCCTAGGGTTTTCCTTATTAGCTAGCCTCTCTGGAGCTGTGAGTTACAGTCTGGTCATCCCTTCCCTCACATCTAGTATCCACTTATGAGTGAGTGCATACTATGTTTGTCCTTCTGAGTCTGGGTTATCTCACTCAAGATGATATATTCTAGTTCCGTCCATTTGCCTGCAAATTTCATGATATTGTTTTTTACTGATATGTGCCACATTTTCTTTATCCATTCTTCAGTTGAGGGGCATCTAGGTTGTTTCCAGGTTCTGGCTATTATGAATAATGCTGATATGAACATAGTTGAGCATGTGTCCTTGTGGTATGATTGAGCATTCCTTGGGTATATGTCCAAAAGTGGTATAGCTGGGTCTTGAGGAAGATTGATTCCCAATTTTCTGAGAAACCTCCATACTGATTTCCAGAGTGGCTGTACAAGTTTGCATTCCCACCAACAGTGGAGGAGTGTTCCCCCTTGCTCCACATCCTCTCCAACATAAGCTGTCTTCAGTGTTTTTGATCTTAGCCATTCTGACAGGTATAAGATAGTATCTCAGAGTTGTTTTGATTTGCATTTCCCTGATGACTAAGTATGTTGAGCAATTCCTTAAATGTCTTTCAGCCATTTGAGATTCTTCTGTTGAGAATTCTCTGTTAAGCTCTGTAGCCCATTTTTTAATTGGATCGTTCAGTATTTTGAAGTCTAGCTTTTTGAGTTCTTTATATATTTTGGAGATCAGCCCTCTGTCAGATGTGGGGTTGGTGAAGCTCTTTTACCATTCTATAGGCTGTTGTTTTGTCTTATTGACCATGTCCTTTGCTCTACAAAAGCTTCTCAGTTTCAGGAGGTCCCATTTATTAATTGTTGCTCTCAGTGTCTGTACTACTGGTGTTATATTTAGAAAGTGGTCTCTTGTGACAATGCATTCAAGACTACTTCCTACTTTCTCTTCTATCAGGTTCAGTGTAACTGGATTTATGTTGAGATCTTTCAGATTATTTCTAAAGGATATTTTGCAGAATAAGTTTTATGTGTTAAACTTGGGAGTAAACAAAGTAAAGCAGCTGTTTTTGCATGAAGTGTCTAAGAAATTTTTAATGTATAAGTTTCTACAAGCAGCTTTTCTTTGAAGTGTTTTAAAATCTACTTGACCCCATGATCACTTTTCCATGGAATACATTTTAAGAATTATTAATCTACATTGTGGCACACTGCTATGGATTAAATTAATATTTGGAACAGATTTTGTCATTGACATGATATGAGCATAGCCTGTGAATTCTGACCTGGTGAAGAAAACATTGAATTATAATTAGTTTCATGATTCCAAGTATAAATTACCATAAAATAACATCTACGATAATCTAACTCATTTGAGAAGTTAAAGGAAAATCTCTCTCTGATGGCATCTCTACAATTAAACTAAAACTTCAGAATGTATGACTTTGTTAGAAGAAGAGTGGTGACAAGAGCAGCCCAGACAGAGGAGACAGAAAGTCTACTCGGTATATCAAGGTATATCAAGTCACCCCAGCTTATAACAGTAAAGCACAGCTAAGGGAAGGAGAACAGCCCTTAGAGATCATTCTGTCCAACCAAAGAGAAAGCTCTGCACCAGTGGTTCTCAACCTTCCTAATGTTCCAACCCTTTAATACAGTTCCTCATGCTGTAGTGATCCCAAACCATAAAATGAATCATTGCTACTTCACAATTGTAATTTGTTGCTGTTATGTACCATAATGTAAATATATGATATGCAGGATATCTGATATGTAACCCCCAAAGGTGTCATGACTCACAGGTTGAGAACTACTGTTCTACATATTTTATGAGGAGCAGAGAAAGATTTGTGTAAATGAAGTCCACAGTGAATGTGTGTTGTTGAGACCCTTGGGTGGGGGCAGGATGGGGGTGAATAGTCAGGCTCAAAGGGATGGCAAAACCTTCTTCTAGTCCATGTGTGTTGGTAATGTCTGCAGATAATGACCATTATAGCCTTTTTGCCCCAAGATACTTATAATTTGAAGACTACTCCCCTACAGATAGCTCTTACAGAGGTTAGCAAAGCCTGTCTTCTGAATCCAGCTGTATAAAATAAACCTTGCCTTCTTGTTTATCTACATGTAATGTGTCTATGTCTTTATGTTTACATAAAATAACCCTACCTCTCTGTTTGACTCTGAATAATAAACACACTGAGATTTCAAGGTGCTGTGGCTTTTCCATCAGAGTGCTCAATCCACCCAAACCCAGTTTTTCAGTGTTCATGTGTCTGTCTTTTCTTCATTCCCTCATTGCTCCTAATGAGGTCATGTGCTTGGAGCCATGCAAGGACTCAGCAACATTTCTAATTCCTGACCATGAGGAATCTTCTTTAACAGTACTGATTGATATGTTAACCAAAAATCACTTGAGAATCTGTAATAAGCACAAAGATCATTCCTCTGAAGGCATCAGAGACATACCAAAGCAATATTAAGGAAAAAAGGACTCCAGAGTAATGTGATGAATGTTGATAGCTTCTTGCAACCTAGATGCATAGGCAGTTTGAAAGCTTCCAGGGGAGGTTCTGAGAGCAGAAGCAAGTTTTCAGCAGTTTCACAGGGTGGAACATGGGAATGGGTACAGAAAATGTGCTCAAGGAAAAAGGATACAAGTTAAAATCCTGGAGGCTTTCTGTTAGGAAAACCAAAAGCCAAAAAGAAAAAGAAAAACCTTCTAAACTTCTGTAGAGAAGATCAAAATTCACTCTCTGGTGAATGTTAGTTCCAACTAAAAGTTAAAAGCAAATTCTAGCTGAAAGATGAGAGTCTTCAACCCTATGCTCTAGCATCTTTAGGACAAGAAGTTCTCTGCAGGCTACCAAAAGAGAAACAACCACCAAGCCAGTCACAAAACCTTTGATCTATAGTGATGACCTGCCTGCAAGATATGCTAGGGCAATGGTGGCACAAAGCTTGTGGGAGTAACCAGCCAATATCTAGTTTGACTCAAAGTGCAGTCCATGAGATGGAACTCATTCATTCCCAACATTACTTTGGTGACCAAGAATCTGAAACTAAATAGCCCAGGGACCTAGGCTAAAACCAAATACTATTGTTATAAAACAAACAAACAACAATAAGATGTAGCAATAAAATTACTCCTAATGACATTCTTCTATACTTATAGATCAGTTCCTTGCTCAACCATCATCAGAGAAGTGTCCTCCTACAGCAGATGGGAACAAATAAAGAGACCCACAGGCAGACATGTACAGCGTGAGAGACCTTGGAACACTCAACACTAAATTGGATGTCTCCATCAAATCCTTCCTCTCAGAGCTAAGGGAGCCTCATAGGAGAGGAAGCAGAAAGAATGTAAGAGCCAGAGGGGATGGAGGACACCAAGAAAACAAAGCCTTCTAAATCAACATGATCAAAGCTCACATGAACTAAGATTGAGGCAGCATGCACAGGGCCTGCATGGGTCTGTACCAGGTCCTCTGTATATGTATTATAGCTTCCAAATTAATATTTTTATGAGATTTCTGAGTGTGCCAATGAGTAGGTCTCTGATTCTTGTGCCTTCTCTTGGGATCATTTCCTTCTGTTCATTTGTTTTGACCACTTCCAATATAATAGTTTTTGTTTTATCTTATATTTTGTTTTATATTATTATTATCCCTTAGAAACCTTTTTGTTTGCTGATGGTGCTATAAGCTGCAGAAATATGAAGTAGGAACTCAACTGACTGTGACAAAGCTATACCTGAAAGAAGCCAAGAGCCTTCCAGAGGACAAAGCCGAGGCTTAAGGAGTCTTGGTGATAGTGGGTTTGAATATTAGCCGTTTCCTGCTATAAATTTCTCGTGTGCTATTGTAGCTTTTCCACTCCTAGAACAGTGTGTGTGATCATTCATTGGGCACAATTTCCCCTATACAATTAAAGTATTTGGATATACATCTCCTAAGTGTGCTAAAAGCAGTCACACAGCCAAACCCCTAATTTCAGGCCTTTTTGTAATTATCATCATTAGCAACATCAGGCCAGGTCCTTCTCTGGATGAAAGTGTCTTACCTGAGATACTTCCCAGACTTTCTAAGAACAGACTTAAGCATCCAGATTATCTGTTTGAGAAGGCATGGTGGATGTGCTAATTAAGCTTAACCTTCTTTCTTCAAGTGTTATCTCTAGTTTTAGATCTACTTTAACAATTAACTCAGAACTAAAGGGCTTTTATATACCAGGTACACAAAGCTGTGAAGCCTAGCTACTAAGCACACTTCTCTTGCCCTGCCAGAAAACAGTGGCAGACAAGATAAGGTAGAAACAGATATGGCTCCAAAGAAATATAAGGCAATTTTATTATTCACCCATGACTTAGTGGCTTATAGAATCCTAACATTTTACCTAACCACTTCTAAGAATATAGTATGAGCACATCTATCCCTTTCTTCAGATCTGTTAACTGAATTTAGCATTTAGTTGATTTTTCTCTCCATTAGCCACTTCCCTTTTGGATTGCTATGACAGCTGACAATTACTGTTCTTTGTGTGGAACTTATCCTCCCTCCTTTTGACTCTGAGGGAATCCAAGCCTGGTCCACAGCTGCACAGACCCAACTAAACACACATATTAATTAAAACTGCTAGGCCATTAGCTCAGGCTTACTACTGACTAGCTCTTACCCTTAAACTCAGCCCATTTCTGTTAATCTACATGTTGCCACATTGTCTGTGGCTTTACCTCTATGCCATTACATGCTGTTCCTGGATGTCAGGCTGGCATCACCTGACTCAGCCTTCCTCTTCCCAGAATTCTCCTTGTCTGTTTATCTCACCTATACTTCCTGCCTGGTTTTATTAAGCCAGTATACAAAAGCATTATCCCATAGCAGTACTCCATATGAGCACCATAACACAATGCTCCCAGTACACAGTAATGAAAAAACAAAATTTTATAAAAAGGAGTTTGAGGTGGCATACCTTGTAAGAGTAGATAAAAATGTTACTCCTAGAAGCTATGGATTAACTAAACAAAAAAATCTCAGTGCCAGGCATGTGACATCTCCTTATAAACTGATGGTCAGAAAGGTCCCAGAAGGCCCCAAAATAATACAGTCTCCTGCCACTGCTTCTTATTGCTCACCAGAATTAAAAGATAAATCCCTATTGCTAAAGATACCGCATGTCATTTGCAGGATGTAGAGAAAGCAAGCTGGAAATAAGCTGAAACATCTTCCCTTCTGGTTAGCTTCTGTAGTGTTGGAAGGGGCTATGTAGGCTGCTAGGGAAAAAAATCAACGATGTTACCCAGTGGTGAATGCCACGAACTACAATACAACCATGCCAGGCAAGATGTGCCCATTTATGCAATAGTTAGATGACTATTATGGGGTTAACCACCTGTTTTAGTTTCATTTCTGTTGTTCTGATAAAAAATACTCTGAACAAAAACAGTGTAGAGTAGGAAATAACTTATGTGGCTTGTACTTTCAGGTCACAGACTATCACTGATGGAAGTTAAGACAGGGAATCAAGCAGAAAACTGAAGCAGAAACCATGACTGCTTGATGGCTCACTTGGGTTCATGCTTACCAAACTTCCTTATATGACTCAGGACCATCTACAAGGGAATGTACCACCTGCAGTAGTATGAGCCTCATACATCAATTAACAATCAAGACAATCCCTCATAGATGTGCCCAGAGACCAACCTGATAATGAGAGTTACTCAACTGATGCTCTTTTTTTTTTCTTTTTGGGTGATTCTAGACTATGTTGACATGTTGACAGTTAATGCTAATTAAGACACCAACAGCTCTCTGATTTGATTTGAGGTCTGTTCCATAGAAGGGAATCCATATTTTGTACTGTAAATCCAGTCAAAAAATCATGCCTGGGGTAGTCATAGAAAATGGGGGTAACTTACTGTTGTTTTGATAAGCTGACATAGCATTAGAATGTTTATACCCACAGAAAAATTCTACTTCTAGCCAATTAATCAGATGACTTACTGACAGACTCAGGGAAAAGAGAATCTTTGCTTTCAGTTGTGTACTTTCCAATGGATAGTTCCAAACCCATGTTCATAAATAGATTTGTTTTGTAACTGGGTTACAAAACAAAACAAAAACACATGGATATGAGAAAAAGACTTGTAGAGGGGAATTTAGCAGGGGTCAGGATGGGAACAAGTAGGCAAGGACAATAATTGGAATGCATTATATACACATATGAAATTGTCAATGCACAAATTTAGTTAATAAAAGTCTTTATATATCCAGTCAAAAATTTACTCAAGAAATAAAAGAAAAACATGTTCAAGTAAATAAAAACAGAAGAAATTTAATTTCATAAAACCCATGGTATTTTCAAACAGAAGAATAATGAAAACTACAGGTACATTCACATTAGAGATATAATCCAATATAAATTAAAATTGACAATATTAAACAAAAGTATTATCCTGATATTAGACATGTTTTGTGTTTGTGCAAAAAAGCACTGAAGTCCATGGAGGCAAATGTCAGGTTTTTGTACTATGAAGAAAGTGATAGTGGACATAGCATTGGACTAACTCCTTACGACTCATTACACCCATGGATTAAAGCGTTTCTCACCCTCATCGGAGAAGCTTCTGTTTGAAGTAGACAGTGGTTAAGAAGGGTCAAGAATAGGATAAGGTGTAGAGAACAAGAGGTTACAGGATGCTCATCCTTAAATGGGACACTCGCATCACTTCCCTCCTCCCAAGACTCGGGGTTCATTGTGGGAGATGGAGCAGAGACACCATAAGAGTCAAAGGCAGTGGATGAAGCCCCAGAAACAGGACAGCTGCACACATGAACTCACAGCAGTTGTGACAGTATGCTCAACCCCTGAGCAAGCTGAAGCCAGACCAAATCTCAGCATGGAGGGAGAAGCTACATATGAGGTAGCAGAGGAGCTATTAGAAATTTATAGCTGCTGAAAGAGGAAGTCAGTTTTCTTTAATAATGTTGCCCCTGCCGAGTCAAAAATGCTCTGATGGAAGGCCACACATTCAAGAACACATGGTCAGCACAAACAGGATTTGAAAGACTAAAAAAAAAAAAAAGAGGACACAAAGTTGAGTGAGGAGGGAAGGGAGTAGATCTGAGAAGAGTTAGGGGAGGGATAAATAAGATCAAAACACTTCATTTTCACAATGAACTAATAATAAAAAATAACAATCAAAAAGCATATTCACCATTATCCAGCTATCTGCATCCCAGAGATAGAGCTATAGTTCATTCAATATATGTGAATGAACAAATGTCATACATTACATAAATGAATTCCAGGACAGAAATCATATGACAATTTTAATAGATACAATAAAAGTCTTCCACAAAACCTCACATTCCTTGATAAAAATTCTGCAGAAAGTAGATTTCAGTACAATAAAGGTTCAATACAACAAATTTATAGTCACCAAGATGATAAATGAGGAGAAACCCAAAGCATTTCTGCTAAAATCAGGAGGAAGGCAAGTGCCCAACATCCCCACTCTTATTCAATATTGCACTTGAAATCTTAGCTAGCACAATGAGAAAAAAGAAGAAGAAAGGGGGGGGAAGATAGATAAGAAAGAAAAAGTCAAAGTTTTTTCATTTGGAGATGATATAATTTTATATCTAAGAGAACCTAAAGATTCCACCAGAAAATTCCTAGATCTGATAAACACTTTCAGAAAAGTGACAGGATATTAACCTACAATTAACATACGAAAATTAGTAACCTTCCCATATCTGAAATTTAAATTATAACTATGTTGTAGAATATTATTTTAAGATATGTTACACTTGTTTATGCTGTGGGACATTTATTTAATGATGCAAAGATGTGTTGCATTCTTTCATGTTGCATTTGTTTAACTCTGTGAGGCTGTGTTACTGTGCCTGTCTAAAACATCTGATGGTCCAATAAAGAGCTGAATGGCCAATTGCAAGGCAGGAGAAAGGATAGGCAGGGCTGGCAGGCAGAGAGAATAAATGGGAGGAGGAATCTCAGAGGAAAAGAAGAAAAAACAAGAGAACAAGAGAGAAGGACATCAGGGGCCACGAAGCCACACAGCCAGTCATGTAGTAAGAGGAAGTAAGAAATACAGAAGTAAAAAAAGGAAAAAGTACAGAAGCAAAAGGTAGACGGGATAATTTAATTTGAGAAAAGCTAGCAAGAAATAAGTCAAGACTGGACATTTATAATTACAAATAAGCCTCTATGTGTGATTTATTTGGAAGCTGGGTGGTGGACCATCCCAAAGAGCAAAGAGTATAAGGAGTAAAAAAAAAAAAACAACCAACAATATTTTGGCATACCAATGTGGGGCTCTTGAGTATTCCTAGGGCCTGAGAAAGCTGAAAAAATAAAAGAGAGAGGCTATGGCTTCTTTAAGAAACCCTGCTGTACAGCAGAGCACTTAAACAGCTTTTTTCACACTAAATAGCAACAAAAACCTAAGTAAAAAAAATGCCTGCCACAACAGAGGGCATCAGCATTCCATAGCTCGGGTGTTGAATGTGGTTCCAGGTGAAATAAACCTCCAACCAGGCCGCAAGCATTAGGCTTGGCTCTCACAAACCCAAAAGCAGACAAAGCCAGCCCTAGAGAGCTCGGAGGATCAAGGTGTAGCTTAGCAGTCTAAAATTTGCTCGTGAGGTCGAAAAAGGCTAAAAGATACACAGTAAAACAGGTCTAGACAGAAAAAAAAAAACCTCTAAATAGGTTCCAGTGTGTTTTAAAATGTACATAGGCTTAAGGGAAAAAAGGGTATGGACAGTCATAGAAAGAAAGAAATAGTTTAAAAATAATAAAGTCTTTAAAGAAAGAAGTAAAATAATAAATAATAAGCCAGTAGAGATGGAAAATACACAGGGAGTCTAGATCCTGTATGTTATTGTGTTGATTTTGATTTTTTTTTTTTACTGTTGATAAACAATAGCCAGTAAAAGACATGGGATTGTAAACTGGACTGCTAAATTGAACCAATCTGTATACTTTAGGAATGCCTTAACTTTTAAAAAGAAGTCAAAAATATATATCTGTCAAATGGAAATCAAAAATACTTTGGAGTTTTGTTCCCACAGGAGATGAGAGGCTGTGAAATTCTTCAGGAATGAGATGGATCAGACTTGATCAAGGGAGACCTCTTGAATCCTGACAGGTGGTAACTATCAACAAAAGGTTATAGCTGGTCTTCCCAGGACTTGGCTATTATCTCAAAATTTTTCTCAGGGACTCTAGAGATACTTCATCCACAGAAAGTAGGAAGCAATCTGGAGAATACTATGCCCACATTCCCAAGAGATGGGGTTGGATGGTCTTTGGTTATTTGGTGGGCTATGGATGCTTGTTATCATTTAGGAAAATATAAGAATGATAAGATAAAAGGGTAGATTATTGAATCTACTTTAAACCAAAAAACAACTATTAATCTCAAATATTTTGGTATGGACTTTTGTACATTGATACATTTTAGTGTCATTCTTGTTATAACATACTGGTTATGTTTCTACTCTTGTTTAAAGTACTTTTGTATATTGATACAAATTTAAAGTTATTTTTGTTACAATATATTGTATATATGTTTCTACTTTTGTTTAAGATATTGTAACCATGTAGCTCATTTAAAAACATAAGGTAAAATTCTAGTTTTTGAAAATTATTATTATGTAATATTTAGGACAATCAAGAAACACAGGTCAGTAGTTAGTCATCTATAACAATCAAATTTGTAGATATGTTAGGTGTGCTTTCCAGATTATATAGAGATACATTTTAGAGAGGTGGTCTTCAAACACTTCAAAGACCTATAGAATATGGCATTCAAAATATTTTGTTAACCTAAGGTTTTTTTTATGACAATGAGACTCACCTGCTTCTGGCAGCACCAATTTACTTCAGAGATGATGGGCATTGAAGAAACTTTATGGAGTTTCAATGTGGCAAGGCTAGCCATTTGGGCAGGAAGTTGATCTTTGCTGGACTGCTTGATTGTATGTTGTATAAAAAGGACATGCAGGATTCATAGGAAAGTGACTGCTGAACTTTGCCCAAACAAGGTGGGATGGTCTTTCAGGGTTCCTGCTTCACAGAAGAAACTGCCAGACATTCTGCAGAACACAGAGGAAAGTGACTGATGAACTTTGCCATTATAGGCAGAAGAGTCTTTCAAATTTCCTGCTTCTCTAAAATGTCTGCCAGATACTATGGGCCTGTAGGCTGAAGATGGATGAGTCAACATTGCAGAAGAACTTTGGGTGACTGTCCAGGCAGCCAGATGTCACTATCATTTCTAGGGTTTTTGAAGTTGTTTGCAATGCACTTTTTGTTAACTCAAATTATATCATATCTTTCTGGGGCCTTTGATGGAGTTGAAGACTAGATAGTTATAGTTGTAGTTTTCCTTAGATATGATAGAAAGTAAATTAGGTATAAAATTTTGGATTTACTAAGATAAGGTAGATTATGGAGTATTTTCTTTAAATTTATCAGACACAAATGAATTGGAATTTAGTACATTGTGAATGTAATCATTACTTGATAATTGTTCTTACTGTATATAGTCTTACTATGTTAAAATTAAAATCTTTCATTTTTGTTTAGACAAAAAGGGGGAAATGTTGTGGAATATTATTTTAAAGTGTGTTCTATTTTTTTCCTATTGCTTTTGTTAACAATACAAAGATGTGTTACATTTGTTTGATTAAATAAAATTAACCTGTGAGCAGGAGGCTGAGTCAGCAAGTAGCTGACAGGAAGTGGTAGGGAGGAACCATGTGTAACAAGGTTTTTAAGTGGGGGCTGAGAGAAGGATTCTGGGTTTTTTTGGAAGATACAAGCCAAGGGAGAAGGCTAGCTACTTGCTATTCAGCCTCTCTGAGCAAGCAGAATTCCACCTCAACCTCTGAATCTTGAGTTCTTTAGAGAGACAGAGAGTAGCTTTGAAAGAGTTGGTGCCTGAGGAAACAGATTCCCATCAGGCTGCAGCCCTTGTGGCTGAACCACTGCTGCTAGCAGCAGAGTTGCAATCTCTGATTAGGACAGCCATTGCTTAGAAGGCAGCCACAGTTATAAGGAAAAACAACATAGCTACGTTGAGATTCCATCCCACCCCAATCAGAATGGCAGCCATTCGGAATATTAATAACAACAAATGCTGACAAGCATACAGACAAAAGGGAACCTCCCTCATACACTGCTAGAGGGAAGGTAAACTAGCCAAGTCACCATGGAAATCAATATGAAGATCCCTCAGAAACCTGACACTCCATCTACTATGTGATCCAGTTATACCCTTCCTGGGTATCCACACAAAGGACTTCAAGTCAGCATTCCACAGAGACACTTGCACATCAGTGTTTTCTGCAGTAGTATTCACAGCAGCTGAATTTGGCAAACTACCTAAGTATCTGTAAACACAAGAATGGATAGGCACAACTGCAATGGGATTTTTTCACCCATACAAAAGAGAAAAGTTATGTTGTTTGCAGGAAAATGTGTGCAATTAAAGATGATCATATTAACTGAGTTAAGTCAGCCTCAGGAAGACAAAACATTTTTTCTAATTTGTGGCTCCCATATTTGATACATATACTAAAATAATGTATGTGTATGTTAAAAGTAAAAACTAACCTTTCTAAGGGAATAGAGGAGACTAACTGGAGAAGAGTAGGGAGGAAAAAGAACGTAAGAGGAAATATGCTCAAAGTACATTTTACACTTGTATGAAAATGTCTTTATATAACACAGTACCAAGTGTGACAAATATGTGCTAACGGTATTTTTTATTCTTAAATGACTTTTATCTCTACAATAACTAGTTAAATACTGAACTTGCTTGCAACCATGAACAACAAGAAAGCTGGATAAATTCTATGCAACAACTATCTCTAGACATTGGAGTAACAGTAGCACAAAACTATAAGCCTTGCTAAAGAGACAATAAATGAGGAAGGGTATGTTTTCGCTCCTAGACCTTCAGTGGGTCATTATTAAAGCTACAAGGATTTGTTTAAAGATAAACAAATAAAATCTTAACCTTTCTTATAGTGGAAGTATTCTGAGTTGAGGGGCCACAAAGCAGAGGAGACTGAAATGGCCAAATTCATACAACAAAATATGTATAGAAGGAATCCACACAGAGCCAAAAACCTAGAGAAGGACCTCTTGAGTGTACTGCTAAATAATAAACTCTCTGTAAACAGGAGAAAATCCTGTAAAATCACCAAATTCTATTAATATTCAGCTGAACATAGATCAAAGGCCATGCAGGGCTAGGAGATACTGCCCTTCCAGCTAGTCAGTGTGTAGTTTTATTGAACAGCTAGGGCATTCCATCAGTGTCATGCCTGAGCAGTGAGACCAAGCATGCCCTAGAATCAATGTTGCTCTAAATACACTCTTTGAAGAAAATAAGAGGAAAAAATAAGAAAGGGGAAGGGAAAAAAACTTGAAATTGTCAAGCTGATCCACAAAAGAAAAACTACGCCCAACGTGGGGCAGGAATTTCCACTTAAAACCTGAGAAAGCATAAAAAGAAGATTCTAAAACAGAGCTAAAATAGCTTCCTAGTTGTCTTTCTCAAGTTAGCCACAGCCTTCGGACTTGAGCTACTGTATGGCAGGTTCCTGGTGTGCGTGTTCGACTTGCAGTATGGCGGGAATGAGGGATCTGCAAGTGGCACATTAAGCTGTGTGGTGGATTTAGCTTTTGCTAGTACAAAACAAAAAAAGAGGTTTCTGGGGTACACGCTGCTCTGATAGAAGCATAGACCCATGAAGGCTCCCAGAGCTGATGTTAAACGTATCACCACCATGTTGGGAAGCTGAGGTGGGCGGAGCCAGCAGCCATAGCGGCCGTTTCAGTCTTAGAATGCTGCAGTTTAAAGTAACAGGTTCACAATAAGACAGATTCAGATGGAACAAGACTTTAAATGCTTTAAAATGTGTGTAAAAATGTACGTAGGCTTCAAAGAGAGATAAAAAGAAATATATACAGTTATATAAAGAAATAGATAGTTTTAAAAAATGAAGTCTTTAAAGAGACAGTAAAGGTAGTATAAAATATAAGCCACGTAAAGAGAGAATCTGCATTGTGTTGTCTTTGGGATTCTTAACTGCAGAGAGATATTTGATTGTAAAGAAAGCTGAGTTAAACCAATATGTATATTTTAAAGATACCTTGACTTCAAAATTTGGATGTAAAGATATGTTGCTTTGGAAAGGAAGCTCTGATTTTGATTTTGTTTCCACAGAAAGCCAGAGGCTATGGGTTTGTTCCAGATTAAGATACATCAGGTTTGACCAGCCAAGACCACCTGAAAGGTCTCTGATGACACCATGGCCCAGATGATCCAACATCCAGAACCGTTTCAAGGCAACTGGCTCAGACGAAACACTCTCACGGACTACTCCATAATTCTAAAATTTTCTTTGTGTCCCCATAAGATACAGCGCCCCCCTCCAGCAGGAAGTAGTAAGAGAAGCTACGCCCAAATTCCCAAATTATATGTAATTTACTTTGTTAAGGTTAAAACCTTCCTTTTTGAAAAAAAAGGGGGGGGGAGTGCTGTGGGATGTTCTGTATGGCAAATGTGTTGCTAATAAAACACTGATTGGCCAGTGGTCAGGCAGGAAGTATAGGCGGGACAAGGAGGAGAGAATTCTGGGAAGTGGAAGGCTGAGGAGACACTGCCAGCCGCCACCATGACAAACAGCATGTGAAGATGCCGGTAAGCCACAAGCCATGTGGCAAGGTATAGATTTATAGAAATGGATTAATTTAAGATATAAGAACAGTTAGCAAGAAGCCTGCCACGGCCATACAGTTTGTAAGCAATATAAGTCTCTGTGTTTACTTGGTTGGGTCTGTGCGGCTGTGGGACTGGCGAGTGAGAGAGATTTGTCCTGACTGTGGGTCAGGCAGGAAAACTCTAGCTACAGATCCACAAAAGAAAAACTACAAGAGAAGGTACTAATCCTACTCTTATAGCCTAACAACATGAAAGCTGTCTTCAGGACCTGCAGGGGAGGCCTGTGTTCAGAACAATGGCCTTCTACTGCTCCTGTCCTCTAACACAAAGTGAGAGCAATTATTATAGCAATTAAACACAAACCACATGCATGCCTTAAAATTGCCTTTAAAAAACAAATCAATTTAATTTATCTTATTTAACTTAATATATCCAAAATATTTCATTATGTGAGTGATTTAAAGCTATAATTAAATATTTTACATTTGTCCTGTAATATGTTTGATATACAATATTTATGTTTATATAATATGTGGTTTTCCTTTAAGCCATCTCTGGATATGCTTCACGTACTACAGAACTATAGATAGGTAGTGGCTACCATACTGAGCAGCACAGACTTATAGCAGAGAAAACTGGGTTTGGTGATGGCATTTATATGTAGAATTCTCTAGGAAAGCCAGGACGTGAGGACTTTGAGTTTATAGGAGATTGCAGCTGCTCCAGCTGCAGATAGAAACTTTACCATAAGGAACTGAGTTTGAGTATAGTCCCACGAGATTTTCCAGATCTATTTTGGGGCAACCCTGCTTGCCACATCATAGAATGGTATTGTTAATATCTAAAGCACTTAATTAATGTTTCTGTCTTTTCCAAGAGCTTAACTGGACTGTGAGATCTACGAGACAAGCAGGAGCTATGCACTGTAGGAAGTTCTAATACTTCATAGCTGTTGACCTCCAGATGTCACTCATGGGAATCCTAACACAACCGCACAACTGATAAGATAGTCTCCCTGCTGGGCCGGTCATGTTTAATGTAGGCAGCCATTTACTGGGGAGTCACCCGTCTGCTCCACTACTACAGAGCAGAAGTCGTCTAAGAAGCACAGGTAGTGAATGTCCCCCCTTGGTGTGGAAATCTTCTAAACTGAGGCACTCACTTCTAAATATCTTACATCTAAACACCATTCCATTTATTTAAAACTATAGATTGTTCAGTTTATTCAATGCTCAACAGATAACTGCAAAACAGGACTTAACTTGTTTTATAAATTCAAAAAGTGTGCCTCATTTTCTATTCTCATGCAAATGCTTTTCCTTGGCTTTCCAGTTTGAGTTAGCCCCTTGGAGCTCCATGAGAAATGATCATGTTTTAACTCACCAAGCTAAAGAAAATCGCTCAGTATAAACTTTTAGATAGTGACCTTGTATCAGTCTTAGATATCTTTGTACCTCTATCTTTATTTAATACAAAGCAGGTTTTAAAGAAACTATAATAAATTATAACAATATTTATATATATAACATATATAACACACACATCTATATACACATATATATACACATACACACACATCTATATACACACATACACACACACACACACACACACACACACACACACACACATATATATATATGATTTGCTGCATCTCCCTGCTGGGAAGGGACAATTTTTCTTAGTACCAAATTCTGAGGTTACATAACCTCAAGGATCTAAGAATGAGCCATCCTAGGGTAAAGTCATCAGCATAGCATGAGGCTTAGCCCTGATGCACATTCCTATTTTCTATTTTCTGTATTTCTGTTGTGTAAGCCTGTACTCACCTGATCCTGCTCAAGTTTCTGTCAGTCATACACTGTTTCCTCTTGAGGTTATGACTTTATTTTTAATCTGTGCCTCACTGGTCTAAAAATCATGTTAACAAAACCAGTTCCAGGATATTCTTCAGTAATAACTTGTTTATTTTTCTTGCAGAGTGATGGTGAAGCATTTCCTTGAAAACTATAGAAAAGTTGTGATGCTGCTAGAAGAGGTGAAATCAGATTAAGGGCTATAGTTGATGGTTCTTGTACCTGTTAAATTTGATCGGCTTAACCAAAGCCTATTCAACCTTTTCTGGAAAATATAAACAAATGTTTATATTTGATAGCAGTCTGGAATTCTAATATTGGGAAATGATTTATTGTGGTGATATTTTCTTTGTGCACACCAATAAAGCTTATCTGAGGATCAGAGGTAAAAGGCAGCTACTATAGTAAACATAGAATCAGGCAATGGTAGCACATACCTTTAATCCTAGCATTTGAGAGGCAGAGATTCATCCGGATCTCTGTGAGTTCAAGGCCACACTGGGAACAGAGCCCTAGCACATGCCTTAAATTCCAACACTAGTTAACCATAAATGTCTCCAGGTCTGTACAGACAGACAGGAAGTGACAAAGCTGGGCAGAAAGAGAAAGTGATGTATCTGGGTGGAGAGAGGAAATGAGATGGCAGAACAGAAAGGCATATAGGTGTGGGTATACAGAAAGTAGGTCTCTTTGGAAGGTGAGGAGTTGGTGAAGTGAGGTTGGCTGTGGCTTGTCCTATTCCCTGATTTCTTGGCTTTCACCCCAAGATCTGGCTCTGGGGTTTTATTAATAAGACCGTTTAGTAATTCGTGTTATAATTTATCATCTTCACATCCCCATATTTTTTATGAAATAAGAGCTATAATATACTTTCCTTGGGCTGGAGAGATGGCTCAGAGGTTAAGAGCACTGACTGCTCTTCCAGTTCAATTCCCAGCAACCACATGGTGGGCCACAACCATCTGTAATGAGATCTGTGCCCTCTTCTGGTCTGCTGTCATATATGCTGTATACATAATAAAAAAATAAAATCTTTAAAATATATATATATATATATATATATATATATATATATATATATATATACTTTCCTTAACTTAATAGGTTACCTTTTTAGGCTATTCAACATTTTTATAATTGTTGGGGATTAAAAATAGTCTATGATGCTTTTAATTCCCAAACTAGTGACCATTTGCCATTAGATAAATCTTTCTATAAAAGAATGCCACTACAATTTCTACTTAAAGCCATGACAAACTAGTTAGTAGCCAATCAACAACCATACCAAAACAACTAGAAAGCTTTGGCAAAATACAAAATAATGATGATTTGGGAGGTATTGGAGAACCTCAAATCAGCTAGGACTGGAGAAACTAAGAGCCCAATTTTACCACAGTCAAGTTTACTAGAGAGTGTGTCCAACATTCTGAGACCATGTTTTCCCATTTGAGATATGTGCCAAGTTTTGAAGACTTTAGAGGAAAAAACAAAAGGTCAGTTAGTGAATCGAGCATAACTAGAAGTAGTTTTCAGTGGTCTCTCTGGGAACTAGAAATTTGAGTTCAGGCTTTAAAAGGAACTAGGCCTTAAGGAACCGAGAACATGAAGAAATGAGTCAAACACACTGTTCCTCCCCTAAAATATATACCAAATCTTAAGCAAGGCAAAGTAGGAGGCTAAAAACCATGAAGAAAGCCCTGCAGAGCAAAGCAAAAGATGAACAAAGGCTAATCCCATCTCAAAATGACAAGTTCCCTTCCTCTATTAAGAAGACACTGAAGTACCTTGGGCAATTAGATGTTTTTAATAAACAATATTTTTAATAATAATTTTAATAGAAACTTTGCTTCTGTCTAGTTGCTGTCCAGAGAACACATTAAACAATTCTCAGAGGGTGATAACATCACCTAAACCTCTCCTACTTTTTCTGAGCCATGGATTTCTTTTTATTGTGTTCTTAGGTATTGAGAATTTCATGGAGTGTATTTTTCATACTATTTCCCACCCTCCTACTCTGCCCAGGTTCTTTCCCTACCCTACTCACCCGGCTTCATGTCCTTTCTCTGTCTTAAAAAAATAAGAAAGACTAAAACAGCCAGTAAAAAATATGAACTTTGATTTGTTTTGGCCAACTACTCCTGATCATGGAGCCTGCCCTGAAATGTAACTCCATTAAAGAAAACTGATTTTCCCTCTTTCAGTAGCTACCATTTTCAGGTAGCTTCTTGGCTAAGGGTGGAAATTTGTGTACACTTTCCCTCATGTGTGTTTGGATTTTGTCTAACTTGAGCTTATGCAGTCTTATACATGCTGTCACAATCTCTGTGAGTTCATATACGCATATGCCCTATTTTGTCTAGAAAATACTGTTTCTTTAAGATTTACTACCTCTAACTCTTATGATCTTTATATCCCCACTTCTACATAGATTCCTGAGTCTTGAGGAGAAATGTGATAAAGCCTTCCCATTCATGGTCCTGGTTTCTCCCCTAGCCAGGATCCATGGGTCCAGGAATCAAAGGATGGAAAGGGGAATAGTTCCACTCTCAGTCATCTCTAATGACCCACTAGGAAAGTCTTTGCTTCCTGTTCCTACAATCTTAAGTTCTACTGTCCTAGAAGTTTTGGTTCCAGAGTAGGAGTGCTCCTGCCAGAAGCCACAGCAAACATTCCATTGAACTGGAAACTCAGACTCCCCACCCCTGGTCACTTTGGGCTTTGAATGCCCTTAAACCAACAGTCTAAGAAGGAAATAACAGTGTAAGGAGGGGTGATAGATCCAAGTTACCATGGGGAAATTTGATTGCCTCTTCAAAATGAAGGTAAGAAGGATTATGCCTGGAGTGCAGGAGATCCTTCGGGGAGTCTCTTGGTGCTACCATGTCCTGTGATTAAAGTCAATGGGAAGCTACAACAGCCAAATCCAGGCAGGATGACAAAGGGTACAGACCCATCAGAAATGAAGGCATGGGTCACTTTTCTAGGAAAAGACCGCAGACCTGCTGAAGTGCTTGCAGAGGGTAAAGGAAATACAGAATGGGTTTGGTTTTATCTAACCTCATTTTATCTGCTTATGCACTTCTAAAGAAGCCTACAAAAACATGCACCAAAATGTGCAAACTATGCATATATTTAGGATAGCCTTGTATTCTCCGCAATACAAGTAAAAAGGAATGGAAGTGGAAAGGAGGAAATGAACATTACATTCATAGAGTACAAGGTTGCATATAAAGGAAACCCAATATTCTATAGCTATAAAATAATTAAATTTAGCTGGTTCATTATAAAAAGGGATTTAGCTAGTTCATTATACAAAAATAAATTAGAAGTTCCAGAATGGTAGATAACATTCAGGTATGGTTGATTGTTCAGTGTCTCCAGTGATAACCTGGGGAAAATTGAAAAACACCTATCAGAAAAAAACAGTGCATAGTCCAAACAACTGTAGGAATGTTTAGATTCAAGGTGTCAGCAGCAATAGCATGGAAGGCTGTGGAAAACCTCTCCACTTGTCCCTAGTACCAGAAATTGGCAAAGCAGAAATAAGACATCATATTAAAAAGATTTTCTGGAACTGGCAAGGCAGTTCAGTGGGTAAAGATGCTTGTCATCAAGCCCAACAATCTGAGCTCAATCCTTACAATCCATGTGGTGGAATGAGAGAAGCAACCCCTCAAGTGCAGCATGGTACAAGTGCCCTAACACACACACACACACACACACACACACACACACACACACACACACAC
>CABHPR010138631.1:3976-16445 GCA_902168415.1 Peromyscus melanophrys
AGAGAGAGAGAGAGAGAGAGAGAGAGAGAGAGAGAGAGAGAGAGAGAGAGAGAGAGAGAAAGACAGAGACAGACAGACAAACAGAGGGAGACAGTGAGACAGAGAGACAGAGACAGAAAGAGAGACACAGAGAGAAACACACACACACACACACACACACACACACACACACACACACACACAGAGAGAGAGAGAGAGAGAGAGAGAGAGAGAGAGAGAGAGAGAGAGAGAGAGAGGCAGAGAAGAGAGACCTGAGTTAGATTCATATAGGTGAGGCTATGAAGAGATCTCTTTCCAATTCTAATCCTCAGGCATTCATCCAATCTGAATTTCTAAGGAAACAGTCCTCCCAAATCTGAGTGAAATGATCCAGCAACAGCTAAATCACTACTTCCCAATCAGACTGTTTCACTTTTGTTGGCTTTTTCCATCAGATAAAAATGATGCAGAATATCATAGACATTAGAACATTCTAACACTTTCTATGTAAGTGTGTAGAAAAAGAGGGGATGTGAGGAAAGGGTGGGAGGCTGAAAGGTTATTTTATTTACATTTTCAAAAAGTTATTTCAAGAATAAAAAACACATCTATGTTTTGAAAAAGTACATCAAAGTCTGAAATGATTTTTAGACATTTTTTATATGGTGGAAATTATGAATGTAACCCATTTTCTGAATCAGCTGATAGTTATTTTGTCTTTCTTTATTTTTCTTATTTAGACTGCGAATATTTCTGAATTTACACTCAAAAGAATGAGTATTTGTCCCTCATCAGCTGCAGCACTTGAAAGAGTGGGTCCTGCACCCCACTTGGGCAGCACAGTAGAGCTGATCCTGTTGGCAGGGGTGGGATGGGGGTGGGGGGGAAATGGAGGGTGAGTCAGCCCTGAGGTGTTGAGAGTGGAAGAGCTGACACCTCCCTCCCCCCTCCCCTGCCATTTGCCATGTGGTAGTATGGGTGAGGGAAAGATGCCCTCACCACTCACCACTTGTGGCAGGTGTGAGAGCTGACCTCTGGAACATGGGAGTGGGAGAGCTGGCCCTGATCCTCACCAGCTGCAGTGCCTTCGGGGAAGTGGGCCCTTCGCCTCACCTGCCCAACACAACAGAGCTGGCCCTGGTGGTGTGGATGTCGGTGACCCTCGAGGATGTGAAGGTAGGAGAACTGGCCCTGCCCCTTGCTGCCTGCTGCATTGGGTGATCTGGCTGGGGCAGTGCTGGAGAGCTCACCCTGGTGGTGAGGTGGAGGAAGAGCTGGTGGGCTGACCAACCCAGCTACCATCTAAGCCCAGAACCAGGGCTGTGAGTTGGTCCATCCCAACATCTACCCCATCAAAGAAGTGCTGGAGCACATGAAGGGGCCGATCCTGCAGATCTAAACCTTCAGGAGCTCCATGACACAGGACAACAACAGGATATCCAAGAGGAGCCCCGGTGAGGGCCAGGTGTAGACAGTGGAGCAGAAGCCAGAGGCCTTGAACCAGAGCAATGACTCATAGCAATGAACACCTGCAAGTAAAGATATGTGGACTAAAGGGTAAACTGTGTGACTCACTGTGTCACACACGACAGTTTCCATGATGAGATTTTTTTCTTTTAAATTTTACTTGTTGGGGTTGGTTGCAAGGGAAGAGGATGTATATGAAGGGATGGGGAGATGAGTGGGATAGGGATGCATGACGTGAACTCCACAAAGAATCAATAGAAACTTAAAAAAAAAAGAATGAGTATTAGCACTCTAAAAACAAATCAGACAAAATAATCCATGGCTATTTACAGTTTATTTGTAAATTTAATTATTTTGTATGGGGTGTGCACTTAACCACATCCTGAAAATATAGTTGATTTTTTATTTATTTTATTTGATTTTTGTGGTAAGATAAGCATGCTCAGTGCTCTGTCTTGATACACCTGTGTTTAGTATTGTACCAGATATCTAAGTCATTGTCCTGTTGGGTAGTAAATACAATACGTACCTAAGAGATAGCTATTTGCATCATATTAAAACAGATAAATTGTCTTAATAGGTCTGATTCTAATCTTTTAAGCAATTAATTTTGAATATTTTTATTAATTCTTTGAGAATTTCATATGTTGCACTTTGATCACATTCACTTCCCATCTCCTCCTAGATCCATCCCGTTCCATTCCCACCTAACTTCGTGTTCTCATTTTTTAAAAATTTTGTTTTGTTTAATCAACTTTTAAAAATTTATTTTACATACTGACCACAGTTCCTTCTCCCTCCTCTCCTCCCCGTTCACTCCCCATGACTCCCACCTACCCCCTCCGCATCCACTCCTCCCCTGTGTCCATTCAGAAAAGGACAGGTCTCCCACGGACTTGAACAAAGCATGGCTGGCACATTAAGTTGAGGGAGGACCAAGCTCCTCCCCCTGCATAAAGGCTGGTTGAGGTAATTCAGCATGGGGAAAAGGTTCTCACTTTTTTAAAGCTCATCGAGTCCCATTTTGTGTGTGTGTGTGTGTGTGTGTGTGTGTGTGTGTGTGTGTGTGTGTGTGCTGCCTTTATAACTTGGATGTATGGCCATCCTCTGAAGCTTGGTCAGTGTACCAAGGACCAGACCCTTAAAGAAAACTAAGCCTCCCTCTCCCAGGATCTATCAGTTGCAATAGCTCTTCAGCTGGGGGTAGGACGTTGTAACCACTTCCGTCTTCCATGCTGGGATTTTTTTTTTTTTCTGATTTGAGATATGTACTCTTGTACATATCTAACTCTTGTACAAGCTGTTAGAACTGCTATGAGTTTACATGTGGCTATTATAATCTTTATGTACCTCTCTTCCATGATGACTCCTGACCTTTTGGAGGAAGGGGTGCAATATAGATGCCCTACTCAGTGCTGAGCACTCTGCATTCTTCTGTGCTCTGCATGTTGACCAGTTGTGAATCTTTTCTGTGTTAATTGACATCTTTCAAAAAGAAGCTTTTCTGATGAAGTCTGAGAGTCACATTAACCTATGAGTATAAGGATTAGTCATGAGAAATCAGTTTAATAGTGTGTGCATTTAACAGAGTCATAGTAGTAGGTTTAGCCGCATTAATAACAGGGCCAGGTGTAAGTTCCATCTTGTGGAGCAGGTTTTAAATCCAACCAGACAGTGGTTGACTACTTTGATGACATTCCTGTCACTATGGTAATAGTGAACATATCTTGTCAGACTGGTCATTTTTGGAGAACCTAAAAGGGGGTGGTCATGAGTTGTATCCTTAGCTGATGATCTACCGGCAATTAGTGGCTTTTAGAAGAGGGAAAATTCATTTTCTTTAAGGGTATAGCCCCTGCTACAATGACCACGTTCCAGCCTATAACCACACAACCAAGGTTATAAGGGCAGCAAAACCTGGACTCAATGAGCGTTAAGGAATCATAGCCAGAAAAGACATGACTACTTTTATTCTTCAGTAGCATGCATAGTACCTTCCAGCACTATGAAAGCTAGCCAAAGAAAAGGAGGCTGTCGAATTCATACCAGTCTGATTCCTCCACATTCCATGATTTAAGTGTGTGGTGTTTTCAGCAATAGGGTCTTAGTGTCCAGTTCTGCAGGGTAACCAAAAGCATTGGCAATAGCCTGCAATGCTTATCATGGGACTTCAATGGCTAATGATTCCAAAAGAGGGAACCCATTCCTGGTTCTGATGTTTTTATTTGTTACCTTGTGTTGTCCAGTAGCGATATTGCCATCTCATTATAGTGTCATTTTTTTTGAAATTCTTTTTATTTCTAGGTGATAGTATGGGAAGGGATTTTTTTCAGAGGTGTAGCCATTGTTGAGTTGTTCATGTTCCAGTAAATAGCTTGCTACTCATGTCCATTTCAGCAACCATAATCAAACAAAGTGGATTAACACAATTACTAACGACCAAACAACAAAGTAGGATGAGACTTGTTGCTGAAAAAACCAGTTTTCAGCAGAAAAGAGGGATGGAAGATGAGAGGAGGCAATGCAGAATGAAATCTTTCTTTCTCTCCCTCTATGTGTGTATGCATGAGGGTGTGTGTGTGTGTGTGTGTGTGTGTGTGTGTGTGTGTGTGTGTGTGAAGTAGCCAAAGTTTTTAAAAAAGAGGGAAATCACATGGAAAATTTTAATTCTTTCAAATTTGAATCCCTTTCTTTTTCCTTTGAATGAAGAATTACTATAGAAATGAAAAAAGCCTGCATCTAATGAAGCAAGTTATACAGAAAAACGTAAAGTGTGTGTTTTTTAAAAAACACTTAAGGTTTTTAATGAAAATGGTTTTCTTATGAAGTTTTTCATATGATAACTGAAAATAAACTTTTAATTTTATATGTTTTCTCTTCCAAAAGAAACTGTGTATTTGGAGGATATCCACCAGACTGCAAGCAAAACATCCCAAAGTGCGCATCTGCAGTATGATCTCAGACTCCGTGGTGCCTTCTGCTCTGAGAGGCTCAATGAATCCTGTGGCTGAAGTCTCAGGGTCTGTCTAGGATACATGGAAAATGTTCAGATCACTGAAGTCATGGCAGCTTCTTCTCCGGGACACTGACATCTACTAGCAACACACAGCCAGGGAGTTTAAGTACTAGAGGAAGAGATCAAGCTATTAAAAAAAAAGTATCTTTATTTTATTGGTACAATATATTCTTCTATTAGTAATTATGTAAAAATATCAATAATTATAAAAAATCAAGACTCATAATTACTAAGAAAATAAAAATTTTCTTTGTGGATCATTTTCTTTTTTATGCTTTGTTTGAAACAGTATTTTAATTTTAACAATATTCTTCTTAAATTTTTAATTTAATTGTTTTGTAGTCTTGGTGACATTTAAGCCCAGGGTCTCATGCCTGCTGGGTAATATTAATGCATTTTCTAATTGAAAAAAATACTTATTTATAAAACCAGCTACACTGAACCAGATAGAAGAGAAAGTGGGCAATAGCCTTGAACACATTGGTACAGGAGACTTTCAAAACAGAACATCATTAACACAGGCACTGAGATCAACAATTAATAAATGGGACCTCATGAAACTAAAAAGCTTCTGCATGGCAAAGGACACTGTTTTTCAGACAAAGTGGTAGCTCACAGAATGGGAACTTATTTTTTCCAACTTCACAACTGATAAGAGCTAATATCCAAAGTATATAAAGAACTCAGGAAACTTAACATTAAAAGGCCAAATAATCCAATTAAAAATGGGGTAGTGATCTAAATAGAGAATTCTCAATAGAAGATATTCAAATAGATGAGAAACACTTAAAGAAATCTGCTACATCATTAGCCATCAGGGAAATGCAAATCAAAACTACTTTGAGATTCTATCTTCTGTTAGAATGGCTTAGACCAAAAACACAAGTGATAGTTCATGCTGGCGAGGATGTGGAGAGAAGGGAACACTCCTCCATTGCTGGTGAGAGTGCAAACTTGTACAGCCACTTTGGAAGTCAGTGTGGCAGTTCCTCAGAAAGATGGGAATTGATCTACCTCAAGATTCTTTACAATGCTATTACCATTTTCCTTATACATCTGCCTACCCATTGATGAACACTTGGCTTTATTCTGCCTTGGCTGGTATGCAGAGGGTTGTGTTGAACATAAAACTGCTGGTACCTAACACCCCGATTTCCTTTCCTTGGGTATGTGTCCTGTGAAGAGAATGTTGGATATTACTGGAGTTCAATTCCAGGTGCACATGATTTTCCAATATTGGTAATGCAGCCAATCTATGTATGTCACAGACTTTTTCTTGTAGACCTCCTATGTGTCTGGAGTAATAAAAAAATGTGTTGATACTCAGATAAAAGCAGAGTCTTAAGTAAAAAAAAAAAAAAAAAACAAACCTAAAAGACATATTAGTGAAGCTGGCAGGTGTGAGCCATTGGCCCATTGTGGAGGTTATCAGGAGAGTAAGGTGGTGCTGAGATTTCCAGGAGGGCTGTTGAGCCAACAGGGATATATTATTTTGAAACTGACAACACTGTCACTTTATTTCCAATGCTACTAGGCTGAAAGCTAAATCAAGCCCCTCACTTTTGACCCTTTTACCAGTTAGTGAAATGCACTTTGTAACTCTGAGCTGCTCGTGTGAAGACTAGATTTGTTTATTCCTCATTACCTTGATGAATGAGAAATGAATTACATAGATAAGAACTTGTCATTTGTAAGAGATGTTGACAGTTGGATCATCATTTGTTATATGAGATGTTTCATAAAGAAGTTTAACTCGTGGATGACATAGAAGGCTAATCTCTGTTATGATAATTCTGGCTATTAAAATAAATTTCATTATGTAGTTTTTGGTATGTCCAGTCAAACTGAGCACATGCACACATTCTTTGATCAAAGTTTATTAACATAAAACCGGGATTTATAGAAACAGGAATTTTAAAGAAATAATGTGTAATTTTCTTAAGGAATCCAGAAGAGTTTGCGGTGCTTCCTGTGACAGTAGAGCTGTTGTTCTGAACCTTTCGTAACTCTGCTTGTCTTGCAGGCAAGGAACTAACTGTTCCTCATTCTGGATTATATTTCCATGAATGCTTGGGTTCTTAACAGCAGCGAAGATAGAGCCGTTATCTCCATTTGCAGCAAAGGTCACGCAGGCTTCCATCTCACTGTAAAAAACTTTGTGGTGGTATTGTGTTCCCCAAAATGTTGTGCACTCTAATAAACTTTTCTGGGGTCACAGACAGAACAGCCACTAGATACAGAGGCTAGAAAATGGTGGCACTCACACCTTTAATCCTAGCATTCCAGAGGTAGAAATCCATCTGGATCTCTGTGAGTTCAAGGCCACATTGGAAACGACCAGGCACGGTGACACACACCTTTAATCCCAGAAAGCGAGCCTTTAATCCCAGGGAGTGGTGGTAGAAAGCAGAAAGGTATATAAGGCGTGAGGACCAGAAACTAGCAGCATCTGGCTGGTTAAGCTTTCAGGTTTCTAGCAGCACAGTTCAGCTGAGAGCCATTCGGATATGAGGACACAGAGGCTTCCAGTCTGAGGAAACAAGACCACCTGAGGAATTGGCCAGATGAGGAAGCTGTGGCTTGTTCTGTCTCTCTGACCTTCCAGCATTTCACCCCAATAACTGGCCTCAGGTTTGATTTTATTAATAAGAACTTTTAAGATTCCTGCTACAAAACTTAGACTCTTTAACTTCGGGGTTCCTCTGCTCGCACACAATGCTCCATACACAGGTGCTACTTGACCCTCTCCATACCACCTCACAGAATGGAGGTCTGTCTGCTGGTACTGGAGATGTGGTTCTTTGCCTAATGCTGCTGCCACCATCCCTTCTCTGGGACCTAGGAATCTTGATTTCCTACCCGAATCCACTCTTGCTAGGCTCACTCATTAGCTTGAAAATAGAGTGAATTTTCAGATGCTTCTCGGTTTGTGAAAGTTATTACACTGCAGAATGATTTTCCAACCCATTGATTCTATATTATACCATGAAACAAAGTATTTCAAATTTCTGAGCTTTATTAGGTTAGTTCTATAAAATGTAGATGGGACAACAACAACAAAAAGGATTAGAAACTACAATTGTTTTTTACTTGTAACTCTTGTTTTGCTTACAAAAAAGGTGAACTCTCTGATACTCCAGTCTTTAAAACTTCCCAAGATGTAATGTGTTACTAAGCATATTCAAAGGGAGATCTTTTATGACATTAAAATTTACCATCATCAAAGTTCGTTCCCTGTCAGAATGTTTAACTTGTCTAAGCACCATAGAGAAACAATTCGTTCTCTTTCTATGGTCAGATACATGAAGGTCTCATTTACATGCAAACTCCCTGCACTTTACTACCCTATAATGAAGCACAGATTTCAATGAATATTGACAAGGCATTGTGCACATCCGTGGGACCACCATCATAATCCAGACACAAAATAGTCTCACCATGCCAGAGGATTCCATGGGCTCCTGAGACCCCATATGAGTTTTGGTAACATGTGAAGGATTTTTTATCTTTTATTTTTGAGACAGAGTACCATTATGCAGCCTTGACTGCCCTGGAACTCATTATACAGACCAGGCTGGCCTCAAACTCAGAGATCTGCCTCCCTCTTCTTCCTAAGTGCTGGGATTAAAGGCTGGTGACACCAAGCCTGGTGTGAAAGACTTTTGAAACTGGGACATTTGAAAATAATTTGTGTTGATATTTTCCAAATGTCTATTTCATTTCCTGTTTTCAACCATCCTAAACATTTGTGTTAGCCTTTCATCCCTATCACAGATACCTTAGATAATGACCTCACTGAGAGAAACAGGTTTATCTTGACTTAGAGTTTTGGGAAGTTTCAGTCCATGACCAGTTCCCATGAGTTTAGGATTATAGCTGCGTATAATTTCAGGGATATATTGTAGAGCAGAAATATTTACCACATATCCAGGAAAAGAGAGGAGAGGAGAGGAGAGAAGAGGAGGGAAAGAGGAGGAGGAGAAAAGAAGAAGGAGGAGGAGGAGGATGAAGAAGAAGATGAAGAAGACAAAGAAGGAGAAGGAGAAGAAGGAGGAAAAGAAGAAATAATGGAGGGGAAAGGAGAGGAAAATAAGAAAGAGGGGAAGAAACTGGAGTCCTCAAATCTCCTTTGACAGCACACCCCTGTTGACCAGATGACCTTCCAGCATGCCCATATCTTAAACTCTTTTCTCTCTCTCACTGAGGATCAAGCCTTTACTACATGAGATTTGGGGGGACTATTGAGGCTAAAGTGGAAGAAGTATCTATATTTGATATGTTTTTCCTTTAAGCCATTTGCTTGGATTCTGGGTTTTTTTTTTTTTTGTGTGTGTGTGGTTTTTATTTTGCTTCTTGTTTTGTATGATTTTTGATTTTATGTTTTTGTGAGATAGGTTTCTCTGTGTAACAGCTCTGGCTGTCCTGATACTCACTTTGTAGACCAGGCTGGCCTCAAACTCAGAGATCCACACAGAGAGCCTCTGCCTCCTGAGTGCTGGGATTAAAGGTGTGTGACACCACTGCTCGGCAGATTCTGTTTTTTAAGAGTCCTCTATATAGTATTTTCTTCTCTCACACATTCTTTGGAGCAGGAAGACTGAAGAGCATTTTTATGATCACACATAAGTGGGATGAATGAACATGAATTTGTAACAGATCAGTAATAATTCATCTTGAAGCAAACAAAAACCACAGGAAGAAAATGGGTGGTAGTGGGAAGTATAAAAACTGATGATGTAGGCAATGAAAAATTACAAGTAAGTGCATAATTTGATGAATTGTGCATAAAAGGAATAAATAATTCTTTCTTCCTATAAATCATGCTTTGTTTTGGGATTTTTCATTCTGAGCAATCGATGCACTTTCTAGGAAGCCTTTTGCAAGGACTTGTTTGCATCTGGCTCTGTAACTGTGGCTTTCAAAATGCAAGATACATTCTTTACTAGTGTGTTTCTCTTGGCAGTGTCAAAATGACATTTGTCTTGAGACCTCTCAAATTTGAGGATGTGAACAGACATCCAGAGTAAATTTTCCCACAGCACTATTGGTATGTGGAGGGTGAGGCACGTCTTGTAATTCCAGCCATGAAACAATGCTACATGATGACCTTGGTTACAGCTCCCATTCATCATATGACTTACGATTGGTCGAACAAGACTCCCCTGTCTTCTCACATTCACATGGGAAGTTAACTTTGTTTCCTCCTTTGGGTACAAGTTTGTTTCTTCTGATTGCTCTATCTAAGTAGGACAAAGTGTCTATAACTGGAAAACTGTAATACAGGGTACCAGAAGCGAAACACCTAGGATTTTCACACCACTCCCCCATCTTCCCACTTTTCACTGATGAAGGCTTTTTTTTTTCTTATTTTGAGAAGAAATAGACGACTATAAAAATATAGAAAAAATACTGTGCTCTTCCAACTCGTTGACATTCGCCTGTGGAGAAACAGTGTGTTCTTCTGACCAGTTGACCTTCGCCTGTGGAGAGCTCAGGTGGACACACGCAGAAACCCACCCGGGTGTCTGCACCCTCCTGCCTTTCTGCAGCATGTCTTCTCATTAAAGTGGAACAATCAAAATAACAGAAATGAAAATGATTTGAAAGGGCTTTTTTTTTTGGTAGTTTTTGGTTTATACCAAAATTAAAAGGAAGGTGCAGAGAAATTTACATTCCCTCTGTGCCAACAGGCACAGTCTCCCCTACCTCCAACACACTCCGCTATTGCTACACTTGACAAGCCTACATTACCATACAATTATCACCCAATGTAAAATTTATTTTAGGAGTTCTTGGGGGGTACTTTGCACAGATTTGAACACAAGTATAACGGTGTGTACATGAAACAATCAGCACTTTAAATCTACATATGAATGTTGTTTCCATCATTAAATTCAATCACTGTGACTTTTCCCCAAATCTGCCATCACATCTCAAGAGGTCTGTTCCACAAACAGACAAAAACTACTTCACTGCATTTACTGTACTTGAGAGCATTATTCTAGGACTGCCAAGGTGGTTCAGTGGGGAAAGGCACTTGCCGAGACTGATGACATGGGTTACATGCCTGGACTCCACATGGTAAGAAGGAAAGAATAGACTGGACTGTTGGAAGTTGTCCTCTGAACTCTAGATGCTTGCAGGTCATGGAACACAGACAACCTGCCACCCCGACAAACAACTGCAAAAAAGCACAATTCTCAACTGGATTCTGGTTTTCTAGGTATTACAGAATAATTAAGACTTTGATCAGAAGGATTCGGCATAAAGACATTTCTATTGCTATGATCTGCCTGTGGGGGTGTCAAATTGGTGTAAATACAAATAATCCTAGTTGGGAACTCTAGGAAAGAAGGATTCAGATTTCAGTACAAGGCCAGATTTTCAGTACCAGGCAAAAGAAGCTTATTGGAAGAAACCAAGAAAGAAGATAAACATGTATGTTAGAAGGAAGACTATATGGGGAAAAGGAAGTGTCTTAGTTAGGGATTCTATGTGAGTATGTGGCCTCCATGAGACTGACACAGAGCTGTGCAGCTGTGATCTCCAAGCTTTAGACTCTAAGTGCTGCTCACATATCAATCAACCAATCAACCAAAGGACTGACCAACCACACTGCCCTCTTTGCTTATGTCCAAATACCGTGTGTGTGTGTGTGTGTGTGTGTGTGTGTGTGTGTGTGTGTGTGTGTGTGTGTGTGTGCTCATTCTTCTTGCAAACCAGGGTTTCCAGCTGGTGTCATTTCTGTCTTGCAGAACTTCCTTGAACATTTTTCTTATTTTAATGAGGTGAGATTTTGCTTCAAGTAAATCTTAACTTTTGTCTGAAATAACTTTGTCTTGGATTCTTAAGCATAAGCAGTTAATAGATTTTTTTTCATTTAGCATTTTGAAGATATCATTTCACTGTCTTGTAGTGTCCCCTTATCTCATGAAATGTGAGCCACTGTTCTTATTGCTGTTCCCCTGAATACAATGTATCATTTTCCCCTGTTAGATTTATCCTAACATTTTTCTAAAAAGAATCTTTTATTTTCTTTTTTGGTAGTTTATTTAAAAAAAAATCACCTAGATGTCTTTGTCTTTGTCTTGCTGGAGGTTTGCAGTTCTTCTATTTTGGGGGGCTAGTTGTATTTTTTTTTTTAGCAGGATTCAGGAATATTTAGCCATTCTTTCTCCAAGTATTTCTTCTTTCTCATCTCCTGGCCACAGTTACATATTTGGCAGGTCTTAAAATACTATCCCACAGCTTTTATATGTTATTACAGTTTCCCCCCACACCTCTACTTTTCTGTTAGTTGATCAGTTTCCCCAAGGTCTAGTCAATAGCTAAGGTGATTTTATTTTTACACATGTACTTCATTTTTGTTTTTACCCTTTTCACTTGTCTATGTTTTTCTTGTTAATTTCCACTTATGTGTTAAGATTCTTCACATGTGTTTGGTCCACTTTTTTTTTTCTAAAATTTTATCATAGTCACCAAATATTTTGTTTTTATTTTAAATGATTTCTTTTACTTTTTATAATTGTAATTATAGCATACCCCTTTCCCCCTTTCTCCCTCCAAACCCTTCCATATACCCTTACTCTTTTTCAAGTCATGGCTTCTCTTTTCATTAATCAGTATCATATATATATATATATATATATATATATATATGAACATACACCATCCTAATGACCTGCTCTATAATCTAATTATAACATCTGCAAAATGTTTCTTGTATGTATATTTTCGGGGCTGGCCAATTGCTGTGCTCCTTCCTGAGGAAGACTATTTTAGACTTTGCTAGCGTCAACATCCAAATTCTTTTTGGTTCTGCTTCTGGACATTTATTTTGGTTTGTGTGGTCATGTTTTAATGTTTTTCTGTCCAGTATGTTTGGACTCTTAGTAACTAGTTGAAAGCCTCCTGGACTATCTTCTGTCTTCTAAGGCATCACAGTTTGCTTTGGAAGGCCATTTCATTACCAATATTTGCCCTTAATCTTCTGGAAGCTTGGTCATA
>CABHPR010138631.1:16796-40576 GCA_902168415.1 Peromyscus melanophrys
GAGAGAGAGAGAGAGAGAGAGAGAGAGAGAGAGAGAGAGAAGTCTAGGTATACAGGTGCATGCATGTGGAGGCCAGAGGCGTTCTTTGGATGCCATTCACCCTGTTGACTGGATCAGCATCTCTCAGTTGGCCTGGAGCTCTAAGTTGGCTAAACTGACTGGTGGACAATGAGCCCCATAAATCTCCGAGATTCTTTCTGTCTACACAATGCTGGGATGACAGTGTGTGCCGCCATGCTCAGCTTTTTCATATATGGATTCTGGGGCTTGAACTCCAATCTTCATGACTGAGCCATCGCAACACCACATAGTTTTTTTTTTCTTTTTAAGAGAAGAAATGAGCAGAAGAAGTGTTGACAAATTCCGTTCTCCTTAGAGGACAACTAGAAATAATTATACAGTTGAATTCTACCAAAAGGTATCTGTGTAGGCTTTTCTTTTCTACAGGTAAATTGTGGATTTTACTCTTGCTTGAGTTTCTTTCTGTTTACTGCAGCCCATCTGTTGAAGGTTGGAAAGGGAAGGCTTGACCAGAGTCTGGAAGGCTAGATGCAATGTCTCCCAAGGGAGAAGGCGACAGGACAGTTTTAAATTATTAGTGAACTTCCTAGGTGCTTCTATAGTTTATCTGTCCTCTCTGTTACTTAAATGAAATGGTTACTTGTGCTGAAGAATGGCAAGAGCTCAGAATGCAGAATATGTTGTCATCAGAAGTTTAATTTTAAGATTTTTTTGAGTATGTATTACTTTCTGTGTTAATTCTGTCCTGAAAGCTCCAGATAGCCCATTGATTATATTACCTTTGATTCACCCCAAGGGAGACATTCAGTTGTAGTGGGGAAAGAGGTTTCTTGTTGCTGTTTTTTTCTTTTGTTGTTGTTGTTTTGGAGTTGGGGTCTGATGTGACCCAGTCTGGCCTCCAACCTCCTTTGCTGGCAGGGATGACCTTGAACTCCTGATATTTCTGTTTTTATCTCCAGTGCTAGGAGTAAAGGCATGGGATGCCACACCCTGGCTCCTAAGGTTAATATAAATAAACTTCTGCTAAGCATTATTGTGCAATGAATTTGAGATTTTTGCTTTCATTGACAGCACACAAGTTAAAGAAACTCTTATCAAACCTGAAAAGGCTTTTAAATTATTTTTAAGCTGTTTAAGAGGAAATATCTTTAAATGTCTTATTTATACTCTGAGCATTGACTTTTTTTACTTACTTGAAATGAAAACTCAGAATGTCTGTGGGTCAAAATTCCAGAAAGGTTTATTTTGCTCTTAGAGCTGGTTGGTCTTATATAATGGCCTTGAATAGCTAGAATCCTTGAACTCAAAGGGATTTCACAGTTTGGATTACATTAGGAACCACATGACTTCCTAAATCCAATAGCTATTTTCCTGGGTGGGGCTAATTCAATTATCTGAACCTTTTATAAGAGAGGAGTGTAGCAGCCAGAGCCATTAGAGGGATTGCTAGTCTCAGAGTCACTACTCTTGACAACTCACACAGAGGAAGCTGAGAGGATCCCAAGTCCAGAAAAGAATACTGTCTTTGTCTCAGGACCTTGACACATCTAAGTAGGCCATCAGTAGGACAGTTTATGGACAGATGCTTCCCTAAGGCAGGCAATGAACTGTCTGGTCAACACAGGGTGTTGCCCACCTGGTGGACAGGAAGAAACCCCTTTGATCTAGGACTTCTGACCTGTGAACTAGTAAGGCAGTGGTTAAGTTTAAAGATGCTAAATTTATGAGAAGTTTTTATTTTATTGATCAAAAACAAACCAAGCCACGAGAGGGAACCCATGCCTGACTCTGCCTGGATGTCTGGGAACCGGAAGCTGGATGTCTTGGAGACCTAGGGTAGAACAACACATGTCTGTGCTGGCTAGTCTTATGTCAACTTGACACACAAATTAGAGCTATCTGAAAGGAGGGAACCTCACCTGAGAAAATGAGGTTCTTTTAAGTATCTGGAATAGGCTTTTCAATTTACTGGCACCTTCAGCTGCTGAAGCCTCTCCAATCACTCCCTCTCCTGGGTGCTTGGAGAGTACTGAAAGCCCATTGTGTGATCTGTATTAAAAAGTTAAGAGATAGATGCATTTGATTATCTTGATTCACCAGTTGTGAGTGGGATTGATTTGGTGACCCTGTATATGAAACTTTTGACAGTTTAGGGGAAAGTAAGGAAAATAATGCTGCTGGTTGGTTGCTCTTAGCATCTCTGGCTACATTGATAAAGGATAGGAAAGAACTCTGTGATAAAATTAACCAGCTTCAGAATACCACGAAGGGCAACACAAAACTTAGTGATAAAATTTGCCAGGCTTGATGTGCATAAACAGCCTAAAGGTTTCTAAGTATGCCCTGGAAGAGAATCTTCTCTCCAGCAGCCACAGAGCTTGAGTTGTGGAAAACCAAACTGAAGTCCTCATGATAAGTGTAGCAGGGTCCTTGCTGTTGTTCCCTTTGGGGGTGGGGGCCAAGTAGGCACAGAGTCAAACCACACAGACTCTGGGAGAATGTCGAAACAACAAGCCCAGTTTATTCAGGAAGAGGCAAGCCTTATATACCCTCCACCCCACCCTGGGGGAGGGTCTGATGAATATGCATCTGCTGGTGTGACATAGCTGCCTCTCATTGGTCCAGGTCATCTCCAGATCATGTTTCAGCTACTGTTCATCAAGCAGACCCAGGCTGGCTCTCAGAAAGTATCTTTTTTACTTGTTTGGGCCGTCTGGCCCTCAAGCCCATTAGGGATGAGTCATCCCACAGATAAGGTTGGCTGAATTTGTGAAAATTCAAATCCCAGTCTCAGAGAGTGTCTTTAACGTGAGGATATTAATTGGTAAAGAATGGGATCCTATAGTTTGGGATGGGGAAGTACGGGAGGACCTTACTGAAGCTGAGAACTTTGAACATTCAGAACCTCAAGACTTTATCTCATCCAAGGAAGTAGTGCCCTCAGCCCTTCTCCTTGAAATATTGCCTTTTTCATCTTTCACTGAGGAAGTTAAGCCTTCATTGTCTGCTAAACCAGCAGTGACTTCCTCTGAAGGAAATGCCAGACAAGAGAATACTGATGTCCCTCAAGGCCCATCAGTAGCTGCCTCTTAACCTATAACTAGACTCAAGGCAAAGCAGACCCCTAGTGGGGAGGTAAAAAGTGTGGTTCATGAGGAGGTGTGCTACACTACTAAAGAGCTTAATGAGTTTGCTAATTCATTCAAGCGGAAGTCTGGGGAATATGCATGGGAATGGATTTTAAAGGTGTGGGATAATGGTGGATGGAACATAAAACTACATCAGGCTGAGTTTATTGATATGGGCACTCTGAGTAGAAAGTCTAGGTTTAATATGGATGCTCAAACTATTTTAAAAAAAAGGTGTCAAAAATTTTGTTTGAATTGTTGGCTGAAGTGTTTGTCAAAAGATGGCCTACTGAAAAGGAGTTAGAGATGCCTGATATCCCATAGCTCCGTGTTGATGAGGGAGTTTTAAGGCTCAGGGAAATTGAAATGCTGGGGTGGGTATACCACGTAAAGCCTAATCTTCTACAATGGGAAGGCCCAGAAGACATGTCCCTCACTAATCCTATAAGACACACAGTGGTGAGAGGGGAATCCGCACATTTGAAGTTTTTTTTTTTTTTTTTTTTTGGTTTTTCGAGACAAGGTTTCTCTGTGTAGCTTTGAGCCTTTCCTGGAACTCGCTTGGGAGACCAGGCTGGCCTCGAACTCACAGAGATCTGCCTGCCTCTGCCTCCCGAGTGCTGGGATTAAAGGCGTGCGCCGCCACCACCGCCCGGCACATTTGAAGTTTTATTATCTCCCTTTTTCTTGTGCCAGACCTTAGGGTTGGAGACGCTGCTGTTCAACTGGATGGATTAAATGCATTGGGTTTAGTTGGGCCCCGAGTAGCAGGGGCCAGGTGGTAGCACTGAGTCACCAAAGGCAAGGTGATTGTAGCTATCCTAATGGGCAGCACACACAAAACAATGTTCATAAGGGCCTGACCCATAATTGTCAGCACGGGCAAAGTGAATTTTATAGCGGCATGATTCATATGGACGTTTAGTACTGGCTAATCAATTGTGGTGTTTCCAGGCATAAAGTAGGTAAGAAGCCTACTGAATTTTGTTTAATTTCTGTCAAGTGGAAAAATTTTCAAACAAATGAAAGAAAGGCTACACTGGATTGTGTCAAAAGACAGTCTCAGCCAGTGACTCAGTTTCCAGACTTGAGCCAGTTTGCAGACCCAGAACCCCTTGAATGAAGGGGTGGCCAGGTTCATCTGAGGAAGGACCTTGATAAGCTACCTAAAAGTTTTTCAAGTAGCCTTTCTTCAGTCCTTCCCCAGAGGGACCTGTGGCCTTTTACAAGGTAACTGTACAGGAAACAATCAGATTTCTGGGGTCTATTGAATATTGTTTTTTAAAATTAATTAATTAATTATTTTCATTTGACATACCAATCCCAGATACCCCTCCCTCCCCAATGGATACTAGTTTTGAATTGACACTGATTCTAGGAGATTCCAAGAAACATGTGGCCCTCCAGTTAAAGTAGGGGCTTATGCAGGTCAGGTGATTAATGGAGTTTTGGGTGAAGTCCAACTTACAGTAGGTCCAGCAGGTCCTTGAACTCATCCTGTGGATATTTCCCCAGTTTCAGAATGTGTGATTGGGATAGTTATAGCATGTTAGGTGTAATGGTTAAATACATAATGCATTTGTGATTGTACATGGGATAGTGGTGTTTAGGTGTTATTATGACCTAGTTATTATTTTAATTTGAAAATATATCATGACATAAGGAGAGATGATTGTGTGTCAAGTTGACAAGGGGTGAATTTGTGATAGCTATTCTTGGTTGTCAACTTGACTACATCTGGAATGAACTACAATCCAGAAATGGAGGGCACATCTCTGAGAGATTTTCTGCTTGGTTTGAAGTAGATGAATCTATGTCTATACTGGACCTTTGAGGTAAGAAGACACACACCTTTGATCTGGATCTTGGGTTGGGAAGACATACATCTTTACTCTGGATCTTAGGGCTATCTAGACTATAGCTTTGAGGTAGGAAGACACACATCTCTGATTATGATCTTGAGGTGGGAAGACATACACCTTTACTCTGGATCTTGAGGCTAGAAGACATAGGTCTTTAATTCAGATTGTGAGGAAGGGAAGCCACAGACCTTTAATCCAAATCTTGAAGCAGGAAGACATACCTTTAATATGGGCCACACTTTCTGCTGGAAGTCTAAATAAGGACATAAGGACATGGAGCAAGGAAGAAGGAAGCCCTTACCTTGCTAGCACATCCATTCCTTCACTGGCATGGGAGCTTACTTCTTTGGGATTCTAGCATATACAGAAGACCAGCTGAGACATCCAGCCTTGTGGACTGAGCAACTTTTGTACACAGTTAGCCATTGTTGGGCTAGCTGGACTGCAGCCTGTAGGTCATTCTAATACAAGAGTTCCATGAGACTTGTGCATGTTAGAGCACGTTTAGATTTAGGCAGTATTATGGTATCTTTCTCAAACTTGGATGTTGGCCTTCCCTCAATAAACACTCTGGCTAAGGATTTGGAACTCTTGAAGAAGATGGAGATGGCTTCTCTCATGTTTCGTTGCTGGACAAAGAACATGGCCTTGAGCAGTAGGCTCAACATGAGATATTTTGGAGACTAGAACTTCCAAGGGACCATGATTACTTCTCCTTAAAGCTTCTACATCCTATTTTTTGTGCCTGATTTTCAGTGAAGACAGTTGGACATTTTTTTCCCTCATGTTGTTTCATGTAGAAGATGCTGGGGCTCCTGGGAACACTGTAATAATTGTGCTAGCATACACTGAAGATTCTCCTGTGGTTTTTCTTATGCAGTCATAAAACTGTTCAACAACTCACTGAAATAAAAAAAAATGAAATTAAGCATTTTTCCTGTCAGGCCTTTTTCTTTACTCATTTCAAGAGCATGTTATGTAAGTAATGTCTGATGCAGTTAGAAAGATGACCCTAGCTAGGAGATTCAGAAAATTAGAGGAGGAAAACAGACCCCAGAGAAGTGTCTGTTCTCTGCACAAATTCAGATGTCCTTTTGGATGCAGAATTTTTGTCTAATACAAAATATTTTCATCCTTGAAATAAATTATTCACCTCTCTTGTGCTTCTCCGGAGCAGAAACACATATGATTTACAATCTATTTATTAATAGATTATACATTTTAATTTTATAGCAAAATAAATTATATAAAATATAAGCCTCTTAAAGCTCTTGTGCCCAAAGATTTTTAAGTAACAAATACTTTTGAATTGAATAATTTTTATACTAACTGTAATTAATAAAATGACAAATATAAGATGATTGCTAATAAGTGTATAGCAAAAAATTAGATGGATTTTATATTCGTTATACAGGAGGGAATGCAGATGCCATCAGTCTGTCCTTACACCAATTAGAAAGCTAAGAGTCAGCCTCCCTTCCTACAACCCTTACAGGGGTAGGCTCATAGGGCAAAGGTAGAGACAGATTAATAGTTGCCAGGGGCTGGGGAAAGAGTTGGGTGGATAAGCTGTACACAAAGAGATTTTAGAGAAGCAAAGCTACTCTTTATGATGCTGTAATGTTGGATATATGTCATTATGTGTTTGTCCAAACCCACAGATTGAAAGACACCAAGGGTGAACCATGGAAATCCTCTGTGTAATAATGGTGTTGCCAATGAAGTCTCAATGCTGGTAACAAATCCAGATCTCTAGATAGACTTATGGATACTCTAGATGTGGAGCAGCTACACATAGGTGGGACATAGGGAATATGGGAACTGTGTGCACTACTCAGTTTTGCTTTAGGGATAATACTGTTCTAAAAAATAAACTATTTTCAAAAATAATTATATGATCCTAGTTTATGAGTAATATGATTCCAAGCTTTTATTTTTAGGGTATCGTGCATACCAGGGGAGCTGGCATGGCTTTCTGTGGCAAGTGCCAGCAAAGTCTATCAGCAGTGGATTGATAAGGACTGACACTGCTATCAGCAGTCTATTGATAAGGCTTACGTTTCTCAACGAGCCAGAGCAGCTCTGGTGGGGAGAGCCAAAGTCTTTGTTATGACATGGTAGGTAGAAGAGGCCTAGGACGTGTGAGGCACTAGGGGAGCCTTCTCCAGCACAGCCCAAGCATTTGAGGGAGGTTTTCTGAAGATTAAAGTCCATGGGTGAAATTTGCAGCACTAAGTTAAAAAAAAATCAGTTCTTCTAGCCCAGATCTCCAGATCTACCTAGAAAGGCCTACGCGTGATAAACACGGGCATCCCTCTGAGTTTGGGGATCCCTCTGATACTATTTCCATTACTGAAGACTAAAGTTGCTTACACTCTGGGATTTTGCTTGTGTGTGGCTGCAGTAGAGGGACTCTCTACTCTACAGTCCCTGGGGCTTCAGATGCATGGGGGAACGTTGCATTTACATGAATTTAAGAGTTAGTCATAGATTTTTCTCCAGTGATCTTGAAATGTTTGACAACTGGCAAGAATAAAGACAAAACTATTAGGAGTTTTTCTTCTAACAGTCATTATTTCCCTTTTCCTCCTGTTGGCATTTTGTCAGTTGGTAATATTTTACAGAGTAAGAAGGGCAGTGTAGTATTGGAAAGCCAGTTCTGACTGGAGGAAAAGCACAGACTCCAGAAAGCAGTTCACCCATAGCTGCCATTCACTTATGATGTTTTAGCTATGGCTAAAGACTCAGTGTGAAAACTTGGCTAGAGCACTGGCTGTTCAGGTTTTCTGCCTGCCGCTCCTGCTGTGTTCAGACTCAGAGTACCTGATACAGGACCTCTTGCCCATCAATGGGGAGCTTTGTGTATACATTTATACTGACTGATGTGGAAGTCAACAGAGATGTTTAAAAAGCTAACCATGTGCCACTGATGAGGAAATGTAAACTCCCAAAGTCTCTGCTGCAGACAGGATTCTGGAATGGTCCTAATAGTACTTATCCATGGGAACATGACCTCTATCAGCCCTTTGCTTGTGGGTGGGTAGCACAGATGAACTTGATGAATTTTCACTGTGTTCATCAGGTTACTCATTACATCATGGGGAGTATCACTGGCAGTTATCTGAGTGGGACTGGCCCAGTCATAAGAATGCTGAGTATGCTATTGCCTGCTCCTGTGGCAGCAGAGTTTGCCTGCATTGAGTCATGTGATCTGTAAGTTACTCAGAGAAAGTCCATTAAGGTTAGGAGAGGGGAGTTTATAGAGAGGGTCGGGGAAAGGTGTCCACTAAGGAGGAGCAAATGTGTGTGCCATTTCAGAACTATCTACCATAGGAATTCTGAAGTTTATACTGTATAGACTCAGCAAAATACTTAGAGTTTTGAAAAGATATTTTTATAAAGTATATCCATTAAATTAAATCTATGCTCAGAACTCTCAGGTGACATGGTCTAAGTTCCATCTCAGATACTCCAGGGCTGAATTAGTAGAAGGAGAAAGTGGGAACTGTAAATAGTCCTCACCCTGCCCTCTGTGGGGATATTTATAGGGTGTTCTTTTTTCTCCTTAGATTACTCATATATAAATCTTCAGGAATGATCTTGGGAGAGAGGATAAAATAATACAAATTACCCTGACTCTGCTTTGAATATGGGTGCTATAGCTTTGTGTCCAGAGCAGAAATTCTAAGAGACTCAGAAATCTCAGCTCTGAGCTCATCGAGATGCTGAACTGAGGCACGGCTAATGTCTACATACTCTGACTCCATGGGAAAAAAAGGACAAACTATATTTCAATCTACTCTAATAGGATTTCCTGGGACATACAGTAGAAAGCAAAGCAGCCTATACACAACATGTAAATGAACAGACCAAGAGACTGGAAGAGTCATGAAATACATTACTTTGTGTGAGTATTTGTCCTCTCTCTCTCTCTCTCTCTCTCTCTCTCTCTCTCTCTCTCTCTCTCTGTGTGTGTTTGTGTTTGTTTGTGTGTGTTTGTGAACCTGTGTACACATATGTGGAGGCCAGAGGCAAAGCTCAGGAGGTGTTTGTCAGGAGCTGCTCTGCTCACCTTTTGAACACAGGGGACTGGGGCTCACCAATTAAGCTAGGAAAGCTGGCTAGCAAGCCTCTGAGAGTCATCTGTCTCTGCCTCCACAGTGGTGGGATGCAGAGTTTGTATCACCACACCCAGCTTTTCCCTTGGGTGTCAGGGGTAAAAGGCAGTTCCTCATGCTTGCAGAGCAGGGACTTTCTGACTGAGCTATCCCTGAAGCCTGCAGCACGCCTTGTAATGAAAATGATCTGTGAGGAGGAGCACATGATTGAGGACTGACTACTATGACATAAGCCCTGAGCGCTTTGAATTCTTGGAATTGTCTTTTCTGATGTCAAGGATAGTTTCGATATTTTATAAATAACATGTTGAAAGACATTAGAGCATACATGTAGAGGCAAAAAGTACTGAGAGATTGTTAAAAGTGATACTAAATTGTTTCAGGCAGTGGTATCATGAATGCTATGATCTGAGTTGGATATATTTGTTGGTATTAAATTATAAAATCTAAATGAACAAAGTTTAGTCATTAAGGAACAATAATTAATAACTCTGTGGCATCTGGGGGTGATAGCTTAGTTGTTAAAAGGCAGGTCATGCAAGTGGAGGACCCGAGCTGGATCCCCAGAATCCACATAAAGAAGTTATCCTTGGTGATACACATTTATAATGCCAGCACTATTGGGAATGGCACAAGGATCAGGAAGATCCCTGGGACTCACTGTCTGTTAGAGACTCATTGTCAGATAAACTAGCCCAACTGCAGCACCCTAGATCCCCGTGAGAGGCCTTGTTCATAAATCTAAAGGGGACTGCCACTCAGGAATGAAACGGAGGTTGACTTCTGGTCTCTTTATGCACTTGCCAACAAACACACCTGCAAACATATGTGTATCCTACACTTAAATATGCACACAGAGACAGAAGAGATAGACAGATAGATAGATAGATAGATAGATAGATAGATAGATGATAGATAGATAGATAGATAGATAGATAGATAGATAGATAAACAGAGACAGAGATAGACAAAGAGAGACACAGAAAGAGACAGATAGAGAGGCAGACAGACAGATGGACACACACACACACACACACACACACACACACACACACACACACACAGATAGATACAGAGAGACAGAGACTGAGACTCTCATCCAGATGAATCCAGACAGAGCAGACTTCATTGATTGTCTGGGTCAAAGAGTGTGTTTCCACTGTGAGAGAGTGACAAAATAAACACTACCACAGGGAAACAGGGTGGGAATTAAGTTAAGGAGACCCTAGTGTATCAGAAAGCAATTAGTTTTGTTGCTTGTAAGGGATTCTTACATAACAGACAGGAAAGCCACAGACTCATATACATGAGCTTATTAAATGCAGAAGGATATTTCTTCCCACAGTTTTTGAGATTGACTCAAGTACAGTTATTAATGAGGTCAGGATCATATCTTAGATCCCTAGATAACACAGTTAATTTGCACAGAGAAAATTACATTTTTAAACTATAGACTTTATGATCAATTTTATGGAGTCATGTTTGAAACGTGTGTCACTGAGCAAAAACATGCACAGATGTTCTAGAAATGTAGTAACTTCATGGCCAAGGGCATAAAGTCCTGCTACAGAATTACACAATATAATTATATTAAGTTTATCAGTTAGTACTTTTTGATAAAGACTTTAATTATAAATTTCTTTAACAGTATGTCCCTGTGAATGGCCATCATATAAGCAGTATACTGGAGAAAAATGAGGGTCTGTGAATTAGTACACTAGTCATCCTCACACCTCCCAACTTCACTGGCTCCCTACTTCCCCTGGAACCATTTTTAAAATGTGACAGTGGGGTTCTGTTAAATACAGTGGTTCAAATACTTATCAAGCCAAGCACTCTCATTTAAGAAGTTAGAAAATGACAGCTTGTCTGAGACTATCCAATCAGGTAGTGGTGAAGCTGGGATGTCCACTCACATGTTGAAACTCTATATTTACAAGGTGATCTTTATTTACAGCGATTAGCAGTTATTCATATTCTGTTTAGCAGACTGAGTTGAGCTTTCCATACTGTGAGTACCTGTGCTTCATATGATGAGACTAGTTCTTTAGAGTTCAGATATTTTGCAATCATATTGTTCCACAACCCTTTTGGGCCCTGTGATTAACTCAATGGGAATCCTGGTCCAATGGTTGTGATGGTAGTAATAAAATAGTGTAGAAAAGATAGCACCATTAGACTGTTCTAGACTCGTGAGTGGAACTCAGACACCTGGGCCATATTTTACTATAATTGAGCCTGGACTGTCATGTTCCCTGAAGATAGGAGCATAGACTTTGATGAACAAATGCACATCTCTGTCATCAAACCCCATTGATTTCCGAAATTTGTGTAATGGGAGCAATTCTTTCAGTTCTAATAACAAATATTGCATATTCTATTTAAGAAGTCTTGATTTCCATTTGTTCTGCTCACTTATACTGCTATAACAATATTTTAGACTGGGTGACTTCTGAAGATTTATTTCTAGAATCTGAGAAGTTCAAGGTCAAGGTGTTGCCTGAACATTTGGAATGACTGCTCTCTGCTCCCAAGGCAGGACTCTGTTATCATATCTCTGTGTGCTGGGGATTAGAAAGGAAGACAGAGCTTGCTTCAGCCTTAAGCTATTTTATGGGTGCTAGCCATTTGTGAGGGTGGAGCCCTAATACCTAATTGCTTCCTAAAGCCCCACTTTCAGAAACCCCTACAGCAGAGATTAAATTTCAAAAAGAATTTTGAAGGGAACATATTCAAACTACAGAACATCACCAAATCCTGAAAACCCCACCAAACTCCTTAGGGAAGAGGAATTTCCCAATAATCCATTTTAAATTATTTCTTCTATTTTTGAGATTATAATATAATTACATAATTTCCCTCTCCCTGATCCTCCCTTCAAACCCTCCCATATATGTATATACATGTATTTTCCTAAATACAGACTTCTCAGTCTGTGTAATGTTATTTATGTGTGTGTTTTCAGGGCTGACCATTGGGTGTTGGATAACCAATCAGTATGTTCTTCCCTGGGCAAGACTATTATTCCCACTGTCAGAATTCTGTAGTTCCCTGTAGTTCATTATGTAGGGTTGAGGCCTCTTGGGCTTTCCCCAGGTCTTTGGCATGTCTATTGGTGTTGTCTTTATTCAGCTCATATCGGTGAGACTTTATGGGTGTTGCTTCTGATGTTACTAGAGACACAGTCTCACAGTAAACTCCCTGTTCTTCTGGCTATTAAAATCCCTCTGTCCCCTCTTCTGCAATATTCCTTGAACCTTAGGTGCCAGAGTTTGTTTTGTAAGACATATCCACTGGAATGGGGCTCCATGACTCTACTTTTTGATTGGTTGTGGTTTTTTGTAATGGTCTCTGTCTGTTGCAAAGAGAAGTTGCCTTGATGAGGGGTTAGGACTATGCTTATCTGTGACTATAAGGACAAATATTTAAGATGTTCTTAGGGATTATACTGGTTTAGGAAAGTGGTGGTTGTAGGTTCTCATCTAAGATGCACAAGTTCATTAGCCTTGGGTAGTTGGGTGGGTTTCAAGTACCATGCCTGATTTTCTTGTTTAGTGGGTCTTAAGTTCCTATTGCTGAAGACACCATGCAATTCAGATGTAGAGCTCAGAAGCCCCCGAGATGACACTGGCCTGAAAGCTCCCTCCCTGTGGACTCGCTTTCATGGGAGCAGAAGTGCCATTCACACTTCTGTAGGAGGGTAGCAACCAACATTCTTACTAGCTATGATGCCTGTGAAACTCAAAAACAACCAACATGGCAGGATAACATTAAGAGTGCAGCAGTAGTATGCATACCTTGGCAGTAACCCAGTAATCTTAAAAGTGAGCTTAACTTCTTTAGAAGTACAGAATTAAGAGCTTTTAAATTTAATGTTTGTTAAACCTTTAAGAGAGTTCCTTATTAGTAGAAATTATCCTTTCAGTTAGGTTGTAAAATCTTCCTTTTTATTCTCATTCCCTTAAGGATATTTCAGGTACTCTCTTCTGTTTCTTAGCAGTTTATAAACAAGTTGAGGAGATCTCCTGTTTTCTCATAGCCCAGGCAGAAATGCCTTAGCATAGAAGCTGAATAAATCTAATGTCAGTTCTAAACACTGATCTCTGCCCCAGCACTCATGATCGGCTGGTAGCAGTGCTCTGTTGTAGTCTTGACTGACTTGTTTTGTGGACTTTCCCATTACATCAATGGTTACAAGTTGATACCAACATTTTCTACATAATGAAGGGACATAAAACAGACATTAACATAAAGTAGCATTAAGAAGATTAGTTTGTAGATAATTTGAAACTTACAGATGAACACAATGTACCGACATGCTATTAGTAACTGCTGGGTGACATTTTTATATTCATACAGATAGATTAAATACTTGACTGAGATAACATCTAATTTTACATGATGAACATATTCTGTATGATAAAATATGAAATGTGAGGTCATAAGTTGGTAAGCTCAAGAACAAATAACCAAAAGTAAAATTTCTCCCTGCTTTCCAATACATTCCTTTCTGAAGGCTAAAGCAAAGTTATAATTTAACTAAATGTCTCCTTGTTTCTGTTGTGTGACTTCAATTTGGGGACAAGATTTAGCAAGAATGATACTAACAAAAGTTAGTACTTTCTTCCTGAAAGGTAATTGTAAGTGGCATGTGTTATTCTATTCTAGAGAGTCACTGTAATATCCACATACCAAAGGACTTAAGATGGCTTTGACAAAAATAATGGGGGATACCATTCTCTAGGCAGGGGGGTCCTGAACTATATATGACAGGAGAAATTTGGTCTTAAGCAAGCAAGCAGTGAGCAAGCAAGCAAGCAAGCAAGCATGTGGGGCTTATTTCTCTTTGCTCTTCACCGTGGGTATCTGTGACTGGTGCTTGAGTTCCTGCCTTGGCTCTTCCTCAGTGATGGACTGTAGTCTGGAACTGAACATCAAATAAACCCTTTCCCCCTCTAAGTTGCTTCTGACTAGAGTATTTGTCATAGCAACAGAAATTAAACTAGGTCACACCCACTGAGCAACAATTCTTCCTTTCCTCCTCTCTCCATGTCCTGGTGTCCATTCTATGTTCTCTGAATTTAGATACTCTAGACATCCCATAATAATGGACTCCCACAGCCTCTTCCTTCTGGTGACCATCTTATCACATTCTTCTGCCTCAAGTTTCATGTATGTTGCAGCATGTTTTAGAATTTCATTCCTTTTAAAAGCTGATTAATATTCCATTGAGAACATTTATTATGCATGGCTTTTATTTTCCTTTGGTTCAGGGGACTCCTGAGTTGTTTCTACCCTTTAGTTATTATGGGTAATACTGTTAAGTACATGAGTGTAGAAATAGTTCTTCAAGTCTCTTTCCCATCCGTTTGAATACACAACAATTAGAGCAGTTAACCTTCTATGTAATTCTGTAGAACTATCCAACCTACTTTTTCATAGTGGCTGGACCATTTCACTGCATTGGTGTCTAATTAAGTTAGCTTTCTAGTAACATTTTGAGCTTATAACAGATCAATATCATTCAGAATAGTTGGGTAAGAATAAAAGAATGGGGGTTGGGGATTTAGCTCAATGGTAGAGTGCTTGCCTAGCAAGCACAAGGCCCTGGGTGGGGATAAAAGAATGGATAAAAGTCCCAGCAAAATCTGTCAGAATGTAGAGTATCATGTAGAAAAGGGCCTAGAAGGCCTGGTATGGAGTTTATGTAGCTACAGTCTAGCATACTAAGAATAATTCTTGGTAATTAGGCAATCACTTCCATAGGAACTAAAAGGTTAATCTTCTGACATTTAGTATATACTAATTATAACCTCATGTGTTCATGGTGCTGTTAAGAGCTAAGAATTCACCTTTCTATCTGAAAATGTCAGTGCTTTGCTGTTAATGGCTGTAGTTTCTTATTAAGACTCGGTACTTAATTTGAAGCATGTTTTGTTTCCATATTCTTCATGTTTTCTATACTTAAGGTTTCAAATAAGCAAGTAACCTTGTACATGACCTCTTTTAGTGCCTGACTCCATGTATTATGCACAAGCTGCACCTCAGCCATGTAATTTTAGTATTTATAAATCATGTCAAAATAATTGCTATTCAATGACTAGAAATCATACAGGGCAGTGTAGTAGATCTCAGCTGCCCTGAGCTGTGCTTTGGTAGTATTGAGATTGTAGGATCTATCTGTGCTCCCTAAACTCTAACATCCATATAAATTAATCAACAATCTCCACAATTTTAGTTCTGATCCAGGAGATGGGGACAGAAAACACACAATTCTGATTGTGATTTCATTTGCTTAACTTAGTCAATTTTGTAAATATATGTGACTTATTTCGGTTGGAATGTCTTGGGATATAATATGAGGCATGTTATTTTTCACACCTGTTCTCGACCCTTTCAGTAGCATATGCTTCTGCTTTGTTCTCCCTGAATTTTAAACTGTTTTTGAAAATGTTACATCTCGTTGTCACTCAGAGCCCAGACCATTCCTATCCCAACTAAGGAGAAATGTAAAGGTATAGGACTTTACAGACTCAAGTTTTTAATGGCCACAGAATCTGCACTGAATTTTAGTGCCCCTAAGGTAAAGGAAAAATGTTGGCTTGTACAAACTGGATCATTGCTTACATGGTGTGAGAGAGGAGCAGCAAATTTCCAATGCAGGGCATAGAACTCCATCTTTTCCCTCTGCAATGAAAAGAGTTCATTTCAAGTTTGAAAGATCAGGCCAGGGCTCTTGCTAAATTTCTCAGGAAGGTCTTACTTCCAACTCTCTTACATTTATCTGCATAAAAATTCCAGAGACAAGGTACCAGGACATTCTGCAGGTTGAACATGTCAGATGGCTGTGATTAGAAGAAATTCCTGTCAGTTTTGTCCTTGTGGTGTGGAGCTCTCACATGCTCTCACTATTTGTCTGAAACCTAAATCATTGGTGAATCATTGGTGTCTGAGTCTAAAAGAAACTACATGTCAAAAGTGAAACGTTAAGTGATTGAAGTCATTATCTGGATGGTGAGAGATGCTCTCAAGACTGAGAAGTTTACAGTAGTCCCAGGTAACAAGTTTGGGTCTAAATACAGTCTTTAGGCTGATGTTGTGACATTGTACTAATAGGCTGTAAAGATATCATGTGGTATTTGTGGCCACAAGAGAAAGTGGTTTGGGTACTATTTTCTTTAATCTTTAAAATTTGAAGAAATATACTAATAATGTAGTGGCCTAACAGTGATTGAAATGGATTAAACCTGGAAGGAAAAAAGAAGATATTTAAAATTCTCCACATATTTTCAAGTCATTTTGTAAGGTTGTTGTTTTCTTAGATTTGGGATGACTTGATTGTCTGAAAATGTGTGTACAGTTGTTGCTTTCATTTCTGCCTTGCCCAGTACTTCTCGAATTCAACATCCCTAAGAATGGCAGTGGGGGAGTTTAAACATAAGACACTGTGTGCTATTCATTGTTGACAATTTAAGAAAACTTCAAGGATTTTATTTTTCTAAGTATACAGGATTTCCAGTTTCTATTTAAGAATTGAATCCATGCCTAGTGCATATTTTCACTGCAGTAGTCACAATTCTGTGAAGTAGAAAATGTAGATCCCATCTCAATTTGGAGGGTAGTTAAGTAAGGCTGAACACTCACAGGGAGATAAGCTCTCAAAGGTTATCCATGGATCACTGTTTTTCTCCTCAGCATGTCCTGGTGGGTGCTTCTTTCTTGTGCTGAGGAGGTGTGGACTTTGGTTGTGACTGTTACAATGGGATTGCAATGAACAGAATCAATTCTATGCCCATCCAATTTTGTTGAGAAAAGAAATGTTCTTAGAAAACTTAGGAAAGTCCCAAAGGACACAAGATGCTTTGTTGGTGTCACAGTGATAGACCGGGGAAGAAATAGAATTGTTCTCCAGAGTATGATTTTCTAGGAGACTAGAGAAGACATTTCTTGTAGTGTATGATGGAGAACTGGATGGATGTTGACTTGGGGAAGGTCCTTGGTGTATGGATTGTACTTGGAGACTTACCTTGCTTAGTCAAATTAGCAATAAATGGTCCCCTACTTTGTCTGTGAACCAAAATTAGCTCATAATATATGTTTGATTGTGACATTCGTAGGCATCCAAGAGAAGCCTGTATGTTAAATAACTTTCCTTCAGGATTGCCTGATATGGCAGACACTTGTTTTGGACTGGTAGGTTGTGCTTCTTCCTGTGTCCTTGCTACTACTCCAAGTTTCATCCAAATGGCCTCCATGGATGGCTCCCATTTCATTGGTCAGGACACTTGGTAGCTATATCTGTTACCTATGGAGAGGTGATATTGTATGGAAAGAGAGGTAATTTTTTTTTTTTTTTTTGGTTTTTCGAGACAGGGTTTCTCTGTGTAACTTTGCGCCTTTCCTGGAACTCACTTGGTAGCCCAGGCTGGCCTTGAACTCACAGAGATCCGCCTGGCTCTGCCTCCCGAGTGCTGGGATTAAAGGCGTGCGCCACCACCGCCTGGCCAAGAGGTAATTTTTTATGAGCATTTGAGTGGTGGAAGTTTTCATACAGTTTGAGAAGGATGGAGGGAGCAGACAAATGCAGTTCGTACTTGCCTTTTGTCTCTATGGCTACTGCTGTGTCCCTGTGTTCTGGGTAATGCCCTAATAGTGAAATGGCAACTCAGTGGATGACTGTGTAAGAGGGAACTAGGCAGTAGGCATCAAAGAGGCAAAACATTTACACCAATGTTCCAAAGACCCAAACTGAATTCATGAGAGCCTTTATTACCTATTTTAAAATAGTGACCGACAGAAAGCACAGGTTTCTCTCAGCTAAGAAAAATATAAAATCTTAGTCTTATACAAAGACTTAGAGATGAAGAATTAATTACAATTATTTTCTAATATAATGTATACATCTACCTAAGGAAAGACAGTTGATAGGCCCACAGAGGAAAGGTAGAAGTAGATGGTGAAGGGTCATCTAGATGAAGCTGTAAGTGGTTTTCTGGTGATGGTAAGTATAGAAGACCCTCAACAGTTCATCCCTGCTCCTTTCCTCAGCCTTGGCATGAGCCACAGGTCTGTGGCATGCAGCTACTTTTTCAGTCTTTAAAGCCCATCATGATCCTCTTTCCCTAGAGCCTTCAAAGCTGCATTTCTGTTGTAAATATTGTAGCTGAAGTTTTCCTGTGTCCCACCCAGTCTGCAGCCGCTCAGACCCAAGTAAACACACAGAGGTTTATATTAATTAAAACTGCTCGGCCATTAGCTCAGGCTTACCACTGACTACCTCTTACACTTAAACTCAGCCCATTTCTGTTAATCTATATGTTGCTGTGCGTTCCATGGCTTTACCTGTGTGCCATTACATGTTGCTCACTGGACAGCAGGCTGGGGTCTCCTGACTCAGCCTTCCACTTCCCAGAATTCTCTTTGTCTGCTTATCCTGCCTATACTTCCTGCCTGGCTACTGGCTAATCAGCATTTTATTAAACCAGTGTACAAAAGCATTATCCCACAGCAAAATATTTTTCTTTTTGTCCTACTTCCTTCTTGCTCTTGTCTTAGCATATCACCCTTAAAAATATGTCCCCTTTCACCCCTCAGGCTCACTGTAATTTCAAAAGGCTTTCCTTGACCTCTAACAGCTAAAGCCAGAAGGATAGCACTTATAATTTTTTCTCCTAATTTTCTTCACACTGTGTATTATAATTCAAAGTATAAGAATAATTATTCATAATATGTTGCTGTGCCCAGAGTCCCCCAAAGACCACCAAGAGACCAAATCCAATGCAAAAGCAAAGAGTCTTTGTTTTATGAGTTAACTTGGGACTCTCCATCTGTCTGATGCAACAGCAGAGCAGGAGAGACCCTGAGTAGCAATGGGGCAGGGTTTTTCAAACAAAAGGGGCTTGGGGTCTACAGACTACATAGGAACAGACTCAGGATTGGTTTATGTGAGTGGCTATCATGCCTAGCATGTACTTACTGTGGGAGCTGACTCAGTGGCCCAGGCTCTTTCCTTGACGCATGCACGTAGTTCTAAGTTGATGAGGGGTCCCAGATAGTAAACAATTGACTGAACCTTGAGTGGTCAGAGTATGTGCAGAAAGGGAGCTACTGCAAGGACTATGTCTTTTGTTCATGGTCCTCCCAGAAACTGCTTACTCAAGTGTAGTGGGTAGCCACTCCAGCTTTGGTCTGGAAGTTCCAACCCCCATTGAGGCTTCTGTAACTATCACGCCTACAAGGTGGGGCCAAGGGAGGGCCTGAAGACCTGAGATCGGGATGCGCGGTGCTCTCTTGTTTCCTGGACCTGGACGCGAGAGGTAGACCGAGGAAAGTTCTCCAGAGAACACCGCCGGACTGCGCTGCGTCTCTTCCAGAACCCATCATCTACCTATCCCTTCATTTGTGAGTTACGCCTTTAAATAAATCTCCTTTTAACTACGTGGAGTGGCCTTAATATTTACACCAATACTCAAGTCTCAGGAAACTGAAATTGAGGCCTGATCTCTAAAAGAAGACTGAGCAGCCTGTTATGGCATCTGCTTGGTCCTTTCAATGTAATCTATAATTGTTATTATTGCTACTCAGTTATTAATTGAAAGTTTGACTTGGAATTTCCTATCATGTTATTATAATATATTTAATCCTCTTCAGTGTGTTTCAATATACAACCACTCCCTGTATTTGGTATTTTCCTTGAAATCTCAATGCTCAGGCTGTGGTATGAAGTTCAGAAGTTTCTTTGCCCACATGAAATGTGAAGACAAGGTTGGAGAGGAGGAGTCATTCCAGAGGAAGGAAGTAGCAATGGATGTCAAGAGAACTCACATCATAGTTTGTGGGCGTTGTTAAAAGATGAGTGTGCCCCAGCCTAAGTGTGACTGGCTTGGATATGAAGATGTCATTCATGACCTACTTACCATCCTGCAGTCCAAAACAGGATATTAAATCTCTTACTTGACAACTGTATCTGCTTATCACAGAGATACCTGGGATTTCACATGTCCTATTCTTAACTCTTGACTTTCTTTATTAGATTTCTTCTTTCTTCCCTCCCTCCCTCCCTCCCTCCCTCCCTCCCTCCCTCCCTCTCCCCACCCTGTATCTCTTTTGTTCTTTCTTTCCTGTCATTTAATTATTATACCATCCAGAAGGTGACAGTGACTTTTCACTCCCTATTTTCTGCCGCACTCCTTCATGCACCATACATTTTCAGCTGTAGGACTCTTTATGAAGGTAGCATAAAAGTACACAGCCAGGAGGACTTAGGTCACCTGGGTGGCCAAATAAGACTTCTTGGAGGAAATGACTTTTGAGCTGAACTTAGAAGAATCAGGCTCCTGAGGTTGGGTAGGAGCATGGGTTTTCTAATTACATTCAGATTCTGTGACAAAAAACTCTCACCCAAAACAGCTTAGAGGAGGAAGTGGTTTATTTGAGCTTACACATCCAGGTCACAGTCCATTACTGAGGAAAGTCAAGGCAGGAACTTGAGGCAAAAGCCATGGAGGAATGCTGCTTGCTGGCTTGTTCAGAGGGCCATGTTCAAGAAGATTCTCTATACAGCCTAGTATATACATTCCACATACACACCTCCCCAGAGAATGATATTGCCCACAGTGGGTGGGGCCCTACAGTATTAAGTAACAATTAAGACATGCCTATAGATGGATGGAATAAAGACAATTACTCAAGGAAGACCCTATTTTTAGGTGATTCTAGGCTAAGTTGACAGTTGATGTTAACTAGGACAGTGGAGAAAGTGGAAAACGTTCTCGGCAGATAGAACCGACACCTGGAGCCTGGCGCCAGGGTTGAAGACTTAAAGAACTCCAACATGAGAGAGACTGGGTGAGCTGGAGCATCAGTGGGAGGAGGAGAGGGCAACTGTCATTTCCTCCCTTGGGGTGTGTTATAGGGAATGCCGACCATTCTGCTCTTACACTCAACAGAGGACCAGTGAATCACTTCAATGAGAAGAGAGACTGGGTTCAGCTTTAAAAAAAATGTATATTTATCTGTGGATAGAACATTAGTAGTACATGGGAGAAGCCATGAGGAGACTAGTCATAAATATGATGAGCTAGACGATGGCAGAGTCTCGGCTGTGAGGCACGGACCAGGGCAGAGAGCAGGAGACACCAATAGTGAAGTCTTGCTTGGTTTAAGCAGCTTGTCTAGGCTTCTTGGTACTTTTATCTCATTTTCCTTCCAGATGGTCAGAATGCCTGCTGTCACAGGGTTTTCACATCTGCCTCTGCTTGAGGCTTTCTGCAAGGAAATTGCATTCTTTTTCCAATTGCTCTTGATATTTCTGTCAACTTCTTTTCATCTTTACTCATTGACTTGGACTGTCCACCATTCACAGACTCTCTCTCTCTCTCTCTCTCTCTCTCTCTCTCTCTCTCTCTCTCTCATCCCGACCTTTGTTCGTTTTCTTTTCTCCTATACCCTATTTTTATGTAGGTCTTTCTAAAATCTCACTGAAGACTCATAAAGAAGGCTATCTTCAGTTAGGGATTTTCCCCTCGTAGAAAGTGAATTTTTCTATCTATAAACAACGAAGGCTTTGCAGTTCTCTTTTGTTCCAGAGAACTGCAGCAGTCTTTTGCTTGCTCCCTCACTCATACATGTCTCATTCATCTCTGCTGTTCTCTGTATCCCAGAGCCCTGGTCTTTGCAAAGTGTGCTTGCCAAGCTTTCTGGACACACGATTCTCTTCTACGTTGGCCCATTAGGAGACATAAGGCAGAATGTACAAAGTTTAAGGATGAAACAATGGACCCCACCCCCACCTCCCCACAATGGTTCTGTAGCTTGCTCACATGGGAGAACATTTTCATTCTGTTGAAATATCCACGGATGCCCTGTCCTCCCAAATCTGGCATCTCATATTCACAGCCAGTGTAACTGGGGCATCCTCTTCCTAGTCCTGAGTGTGCAAAGGCGATGTCTTCCTGCAAACACTGAACTGTTCTTCCCAGAACTCTCCCATTTGCTAATTGTTCAGCTCAGCTCACCACCCAATCCTTAGCTCTTGGAAATTTTGATTTTCCAATACACAGAGAGATTGTTTCCCACATTAAAAAGCTCGCAATCCCCCCCCCCCCAGGCTTGTTCCCTGGAATCGTCACTCTGTGTTAGCTCAGGTTTCCTGCATGATGTTTCTGCCACGTGCTTCCTCTGCAGCACTCCCTCCCTCCAGCAGGCCTCGGAGGCAGGAGCTGTGGCAACATCATCACCACACCCTCTCCTGCCCCTCCAGCTCTGCAACTGATACTGACTCCTGAAATCTTTGGCATGCCTTTTTCCCCTGAGGCCAGTAAACTCTCGCAACACCTTTGCAATTACATTCCCCAGCCACATTCCTCTGTGAGACTTCCTGGCACACCTTCTTTTCCTTGGTTGGAGTAACTGGTAGAGAAATAGTATTAAAAAAAGACAAAAAACAAAACAAAACAAAACAAAACCCAACAAACTGTATTTAGGATCAAAAGAACTTCAAAAATAACACAAAGCTGGGCAGGGTGGTACACGTCTTTAATCCCAGCACTCAGGAGGCAGAGATAGAAGATCTCTGTGAGTTCAAGACCAACATGGTCTGTATAGTGAGTTTCAGGACAGCCAGGGCTACATAGAGAGACTCCTGTCTCACCTCCTCCCCACCGCCCCCCCCCCCCCCCCCCCCCATGTCCTCACGATCCCAGCTTTGCCAGTGATTACGTCATTGAGTAACTAACTACATTTCTGCGAATCAGTCTTTTGTTTTGTAATTTCTGGCTGTCATCTTAGGAGTAAATGTTTGAGAATTAACCACAATAGAGTGTAGGATGGTGCTTTGTGAAGCTCTGAGTAGGCACATGGCTGAACCTTTCACTGGCACATTCTTTATCTGCTTGGGAAGTGTTTCTTGTCCTACTAAATAGATTATCTATTTCATGTGGGCACAGATTTTATCCAGAATTTCTTTGTATCACTTCCCATTGAGTTATACGCTATTGTTGCTTAAGGCATAACGATTGTTTGAGAAATATAGTGTAGTGAGTCTGGGAAAATAACAAATCTATCTCTCCGATACTGTGCCAATTCTAGGTTTGCAAACATTTTCCAAAGAAAGCAATTTAACCTGTACATAATGGGTCTGAAAATTTGAAACAAAAACATCCCATGAAGTAGGCTCAACACCTTTAGTAACTCTAGAAACTGTACCTGGAGGGGAAGAAAACAGCTTTAATGATTGGAAATGTCTCTTCATGGCTACTATGAAAATTATACAAAAAATGCAGGATACAGCTCTTGAAGTCCTACTAAGAGGCAGCAGAAGACATTAGGATTCCAAGGAGCTTACTCAGGATTGTCATACCTTCCCTCGCTCCAGCACTGCACAGATTCTTTCTAATTCAGTGGTTCTCAACCTTCCCAATGCTGCAACCCTTTAATACAGTTCCTCATGTTGTGGTGACCCCCAACCATCAAATTATTTTTGTTGCCACTTCATAACTGTAATTCTGCTACTGCTATGAATTGTAATGTAAATATCTGTGTTCTCCTCTGGTCTGAGGTGATCCCTGTGAAAGGAGTTACGACCCACAGGTTGAGAATCACTGCTTTAATTGTTGTAATTAGAACAGAAAACAAAAACCAAAACCGGCTAT
>CABHPR010138632.1:0-29053 GCA_902168415.1 Peromyscus melanophrys
AGTGTTTGGAATGGACAAGTCCACTTTGTTCCAGTATAAGACATTTCTGATGCCCCATTATTGTAGGCACTGAGATCTCTTTTACACATGGACAAGTAATGAGATTGCCATACAGCTTATAGATTAGGATGACAGGCCTTGGAAGTGTGGAAAGCCATGTGCAATACAACACAAAGTACACTTTATATAAAGAACGAACTTCCGTGTGGCTCAGGAGCTGTCCCCAGTGGACAGAGGTGTGTTTGGAAGTTAAATTTAGTTAGTTAGTTAGTTAACTAATTAATTACTTAATATGATATTTTGCCTGCTTATAAACTACCTACACAAGCATGCCATGTCGCATGCAATGCACCTGCAGTGTTACTGAGAGCTGCAGCTGTCTCAAGGACATGATAGAACTTATTTTTATGCAGCAAAAATAGACGGGTCATAGGGGTCAGGGTCCCCATGTCCTTCACCCCACTTCTCTGGATGATGGGAGAGAGTGAATGAGGTAATGACTTGCAACCAGCAACTGGCTATTTTAATTTTTATTGGCAAGGAAGGCAATAATCAAATGACTCCTATGGGGATGAATTATAATGATGCTAGCAATAAGCCTTCAAGTGAATTATACTAATTAATTTCTGTAGGTCAGCATTACCCATCACCTCCATCATGAAAGACAGGGAAGCCTTAATCCCAGGAAACAAAGTTGTATTTCAAAGGCTTTTGGGCATCCAGGGATTGAGATCCATAGTTATGCATTCCAAATGGGATGTTGAGTTTACAGAATCAGGCCAATGCCCAAGGGGTCAATTGTCTTCTTTCTTTACAGAGGTCATACACATGGGGGAGGGGGAGCAAGGGCTTGGGCACCCAGTTGGGATGCTGTGGGGTGGGGGTGGCTATCTTGTCTGTACTGTGCTGCAAATAAACAAACTCCAGCCTAGAAGACTCTCTCTCACATGCAGCTTTAAAGGCAGGAAATTCAGATGCACAATGGAGATTCAATCGCCTCCTGCTCAGTAGGACCACTCTTTAAAAATTAAAATAAGATTGAGCTTTCTCTGAGAGGAAACAGTTCCTCCTGAGAGACCCACGGCTTTACTCTGCTCTCCGAATAAGCACTAATGCAGGCCTTTGGAAACGGTTGCTGTCAGCATTGTCTTATGTTAGTGTAAGTGGGTAAAAACACAGGGGCTGCAGGAAGAGGGATGTGAATTTTCACTCTCTTCCGTAATGTGTTTTCATGTGATGATTTTATCGTGTACGGCTAAGGTGTGCGGCATGATGTTTTGATGCATTTATGTATAATGAAATGGTTACTCCAGTCAAGCCAATTAATGTATTTATCATTTCACTAGTTACCCTTAAAAAAAATGTGTGGTAGGAGTATTTGCATTTCTAGGGCCCAGAACAGCATTAGTAACAATAGTTCCTATGCTGTACATTATAGGCTTCAAGTGTCCTTTGTCCCACAGAGCTCCATCATTTCAGATCTCAGCCTTCTTCCTCACTCTATCTCTCTTGGTAACATCACCCGTTTCACTTGAGACAGGGTCCCATGTAGCCCAGGCTGGTTCAAACTCATGCTTCGTAGTGCAGGATGACCTTGAACCCAAGGTTATCTTGTCTTTACCTCCTGAGTGTTCGAATCACAGGTGCTTGCCATCATGTCTGATCAGTGTAGCAGTGGAGGACACACACTCAGGGGCCTGTGCATGCAAAGTATGCATTCTGCTACCTGAGCCACATGTTGAGACCAGTACTCCCTGTTTATAAATATTCACAGTTTGAAAAGGGGGATTCCACAATACCTGTCTTTCTGTCTTTGTCTTACTTCATATAGCAGAATATCGCCCAGGTTTAACATATTGGCACATGGTGAGATTTTTTCTTTAAGGTGAAAAAACATTCTGTTACATATTACGTATTGTAATAAGTATGCATATATGTGTATGTATAATCATTTATCCCTTGACAGACACTTAGGATGTTATCATGTTTTGGCTATTATGGATTACGCGCAATGAATTTGGGAATATAGACATCTCTTAAGCATGGTGATGTTGGTACTAGAATCCTGTAGCTAGAGACATGGCTCTGGGGCTCCTGATAGACCAAGCTCTGTCATCTCAAGTCCAAGTCCAATCAGAGACATGAGTGACAACAAATGTGGTCCTAATTGGAAGAAAAAGGTGTTGGGTGGGGCGTCCATATCCTAAATTCTGTATTCAGAATCCTGACAAGAGTATGGGGCGTATATAAGGAAGGGGTGTAAGTGGGGGCAAGAGGTTCATACAGATAAGCAGTTTTGGTGAGACTGGTCTGATTGGGTATAATCTCAGATCTGGCTTGTCCGGGTCCTGTAGGCTTCAGGAACATCATCATCACTTGTGGGAGTGACAATCTGGTTCTCATCCCAACATGATTGTTCTTGCTTAGTGGGGAAACTGTGGTTCCTGCCAGGGGGGAGTTCCTGCCAGGGGGACATTCCTCCCACTCTGGGGAGGGGCCATCCCATCCCAGGATCATTTGTCTGCAGGTTGCTGTTCTGGAGTTTTGAACATATGTTAATTGTCCCTCCCCTGATGTCTTCAGCTTTGACAGTGGGTGAAGAGAGGTCAGAGAAACTTCAGGCCCACTGATCTTGTTTTGCTTTGAGACAGATACTCCTTAAAAGGCCGACTGGTGTTTGTGTAGAGCTGAGCAGGACTATTCTCCAGTGTTTAAGGTTCGAAGGAGAGAGCTCTGGGATCAACTGAAGAATCAGGACTTTGGGGAAAGACAGCTTTTAAGATCCTATTTTGTTGTGGAATAACCTTTTTTTTTTTAAAGAATTTTTTTAAATTCATTTTACATACCAACCACAGATCCCCCCTCTCATCCCTCCTCCTGCTCCCCCCACCAGCCTTCTCCCCTCGCTGCCCATCCCCTCCTCCAAAAGGGTAAGGGCTTCCATGGGGAGTCAGCAAAGCCTAGTATATTCAGTTGAGACAGGACCAAGCCCCTCCCTGCTGCGTCAAGGCTGAGCAAGGCATCCCACCATAGGGAATGGGCTCCAGAAGGCCAGTTCATGCACCAGGGATAGACCCTGATCCCACTGTCAGGGGCTCCTCAAACAGACCAAGCTACACAACTATCTCCTGAATGCAGAGGGCCTAGTCCAGTCCCATGCAGGTTCCATAACTGTCAGTCTAAAGTTCATGAGTTTCTTTAAGCTTGGTTCAGTTGTCTCTGTAGGTTTCCCCATCATGATCTTGATGCCCCTTGCTCATAGAATCCCTCTTTCCTCTCTTTGACTGCACTCCTGGAGCTTGGCCTGGTGCTTGGCTGTAGATCTCTGCATCTGCTTCCATCAGTTATTGGGTAAAGGCTCTATGATGACAGGGTATTCACCAATTTGATTACCAGAGTAGGCCACTTCAGGTATCCTCTCTACTATTGCTAGTAGTCTAATCTGGAGTTGTCCTTGTGGTTTCCTGGGAAATTCCCTAATACCAGGTTTCTCCCTAACCCCATAATGGCTCCCTCCATCAAGATATCTCTTTCATTGCTCTCCTACTCTGTCCCTCCCCTAGGTTGACCATCTCTTTCCCTCATGTTTTCATCCCCCATCCTCTCCCCTCTATTGTCCCGTCTTGTCTCTAGGAATAACCTGTCCACTGTGAAGATGTGTCACTCAGATTGGTGTGATAAAAAGCTGAACAGCCAATAGCTAGGCAGGATGTTGGGGGCTGAGAGGATGCTGGGAAGGAGGCAAAGACGCTAGGAGACGCAGAGCAAGCAGGGTGGCCAATACAGAAATGAGGTACTGCAGCCGTGAGTCAGCAAGCAAACTAATAGAACTGGGTTCATTTAAGTTATAAGAGCTAGTTAGAAACAAGCCTAAGCTATTAGATAGGCTTTCATAATTAACGATAAGTCTCCATATCATAATTGGGGAGCCCACAGTCTTGAAAAATCTGCCTACACTGTTGTAATTTCATTTTTTTTTCTGTATTTATGCAGTAGAGGATTGCTGTCTCGTGTGCTAGTTTTCAGTGTGCTTCTTTTTGAGAGCATGCTTTGATGTTCTGTCCTGGCCATACCAACTCACATTCCCACCAACAATGTGCAGCAATCTACCCTTCTCCATCCTTACCCACAATTTCTCCAGATCCTTTTGTCCCTTTGAGAATGGTTATATTAAAATTCATGAAATGGAGCTGGGTGTGGTAGCACACACCTTTAATCCCAGCACTCGGGAGGCAGAGGCAGTAATAGCCCATTGTGTTTTTTATTGTATTCCTCTGACGATGAGTGCTGTTAAACACATTTACATATATTTGTCAGCCATTTGTGTGCTTTTTAAAATGTTTATATTTCTGTGGTGCTCAGAGTGAACCCAGGTCTTCATGTATGCTGGGTAAGTGTGCCACTGAGGTTCATTCCAACTCTGTATACTTTCTTGTAGCTGGAGAGTTTTCTCTCCGGGTCCCACCAAGCCTCGGCAGTCCGACAGCCCACTTATAAAATAAACACACAGATGCTTATATTATTTAAACTGTTTGGCCTAATGGCTCAGGCTTCTAGCTATCTAGTTCTTATATCTTAAATTAATCCATTTCTCTAAATCTATACCTTGCCACATGGCTCTCGGCTTACTGGCATCTTCACATGCTGCTTGTCATGGTGGTGGCTGGCAGTGTCTCCCTCTGCCTTCCTGTTCTCTCCATTCTCCTCTCTGCTAGTCCCACCTATACTTCCTGTCTGGCTACTGGCCAATCAGTGTTTTATTTATTGACCAATCAGAGCAACACATTTGACATACAGACCATCTCACAGCACTTTCTTTAGGAAAATGTCTACTTAGGTTATTTATCCATCAAAAACTGGTGACTTGTTTTTTCTTTGTTTGCTTTGCTACAGTGGTTTATGAGTACCTTATGTGTTTCACACATTTGCCCCTTATCAGATATACGATCTGCTAATATTTTCTATGAAATTGTAGATGGCTTGTTTTGTTTTGTTTATTGTTTGCTACTCGGAAGCTTTTTACTTCAGTGTGGTGTCGTTTCAGGTTCCTGTCATCTTGCTCCTCTGTGCTTTGCTGAGGCTTTGGTGAGATGCCCCAAAAGAAAACTGTCATCAAGACCAAGGTCTTGCTATGTGTTTTTCTCTAGGGACATGTGTAAGCATGTGCACACATGTGTGTGCATGTTTGTGCATGCCTGAGCATGTGTGTGTGTGCAAGTATGCATGTGTGGGCGTGTGTGTGTGTGTGTGTGTGTGTGTGTGTGTGTGTGTTTAGGTCTTTAATACACTTACATTTCACTTTTATGTATGCTGAAAGATGTCTTTCCTAACACTTAATGAACATTATATATCTTCACTGTATTAGCTTGTTGCCCTTATTGGGAATTAGTGGACTACATAGATTTTGTTTGTCTCTGGGCTCTCTTTTCTGTTCCTGTGGTCTACATGTCTATTCTTACCCAGTATTATACCCTTCTGATTATTATATGTCTGTAATATAACTTGTAATCAGGAAGTATGACACCTCAATTTTTTTCTTTAAGAATTTAAGTGTCTATTTGGGGTCTTTTGTGGCTCTATATGCATTTTAAAATTGGTTTCTTTGGGGCTACAGAGATGGCTCAGTGATTAAGAGCACTGGTCACTCTGGCTGCTCTTCCACAGGACCAATATTCAATTCCCAGGATCCACATTCACAACTGTCTGTAACTCCAGTTCCAGGGGATCTGGCATCCTCACACAGACATACATGCAGGCAAAACCCCAATGTACATTAAAAAAAATTGGTTTTCCTGTTTCTGTGAAGAATTTTACTGAGTTTTCTACAGAGCTACATTGGACCTATATATTTCTTTGTGCAGACATTTTAACAACATGACTTTTCCCAACCCAAGCAGAGCGTCTCTCTATTTATTTGTATTGTCTTATTTTTGTTTTCATTAATGTGCTCCAGTTTTCAATGGCCACAGCCTTTACCAACTCATTCAAATGAATTCCTAAGTATTGTCTATCCATCTTAAGCTTGCATGTGCTCTTGCTTATGGTTTTTGAGAGATTATTGTGTTAAGAAATGCAACTGAAATCTGCATTTGATCTTTAAAAATCCTATGTTACTGAATTAATTTATTAGTTCTGAGTATTTATTTTTTTTAAAAATGGTGGCATGTTTAGAGTTCTTCTTAAAGGTCATAGCTTCTAAAAACAGGGATGATTTTCTTGCTTTTTGATTTGCCTGCTTTCCCTCTCTGCCTGACATGTCTTGCTAGTGTGTTGTCCAATCTTTTGTCTCATAGAAGTGGTAGGAGTAGCTATCTATTCTTTCACTCATTCTTAGAAGACAAACTATCAGGTTTCCCTCTCACTTCTGATATTTTCTTTGAGCTTGGTATGAAATTGTCATCATAATATTAATGAAATTTTCTTGCGTGTGTAAATTATTGAATGTTTAATCAAAAAAAGGGCACTGAATTTTATCAAACAGCCTTTATTGAGATACACATGTAGTTTATAATCTTCCTTTGAGCAGGTAAAGTATTATATTACATGACAAACGTGCGGAGCCAACTTCATGTTCCAGGAATACGTCTTACACGGTCGTGAATGGAACTCAGTGCTGGTGAAGGCTGTAGGGGTACCCAGTGGAAAGCGTGCATGGCTCCATGGCAGTGATGAGGGGGGCTGTCGCTCCTTACCTTTTCCCCAGAGCAGATCCTGACGGGACAGCAGGAGCGGCCCAGACAAGGCGCTGCCTTCACTTTCTTTGTGCGGAGTTCTTCAGTTCTCCTCACTTTCCACCTGTCCTTTCCCTTCCCCATCTCATCTCTCCTCTTGCCTCCTTTCCTTTCTTCTCTTTTCTTCCCCTCCCCACCACCTTATTTCTTTTTGCCACACCAAGGGTCAATTTTAGGGCCTTTCCCATGCTAGGAACCTACTCTGTCACTGAGCTACATTTCCTAGCCCTTGTTTTGGTTTTTGTTTTGTTTTGATTTTGAGACAGTCTCACTGCTTAACTCAAGCTGCCTTTCAGTTTTCTGATACAGACAATATAAAACTGTCTGACTGACCAGACTGACCAGCATTGGGGAGTTCTAAAAGTGTAACCCCAGATTCTGCTCTATAGCATTCTGTCATTCCTTTGCTGTCTTCTGGAGTGTATTTGTGAGCATTTTAGTTGGCATATAATTGGGTGCCCCCACCCCTTTATCTATGGAAGAGATGAGCGGTGGGATCCTCTAGCCTGCCATCTTGTTGGCATTAGTCCTTGGAGATTTCTTTTTGAAGCCATCAGACATCAAACATTTGGTCTTGCTAATCGGAGACAGAAATCACAGCCACATTTTCTGCCATTTTGAGGGCTGTATACGCTAATAAAATTGATTTGAACAAGATGAAAAATTGCGGGTACTAGAAATCTTTTTGTCACATTAGTTCAGGAATTCAACTTCCAGCCATCTTGGCTCTAGGACAAGCTTGGGAGTGCAGAAGCATAATGTATTTAAAATACAACACACTTCCCGGACTGGAGGCAATTATGTTTAGAGACCCCCTCCCCCAAGGGTATTTGAAAGCATTTGCTAAGGACCCCATAAGCACACATGTAAAATCTTGTGCCTTAGGTTAAGCACTCCAACTTTTGGAATTGGCTAACGTTTTACAGCCTTCTGTGGAATAATACATGGAGTTACATCTTGTAACCAATTATAAGATAAGGCCATGTAATTCATAAGGAGGATGACGCTATTTAGGTCATATGGCTAGTCTGGCCAGTTGGCTTGAAATTTCCCATGTGATATTCAGTTTGAGATGGTTATTTTCTCTTATGGAAGGCTTTCATCCGCCCTTTCTGGAGCATTGATCAATTTTAATATGTTTTTATCCTTCCAGAATTGTAGTATTTGGACTACTGTCAAAAACGGCTCTATTGCAACTCTAAGGGCTAGATCCAATGTCACGTGACTATTTACTGCTTCAAACAGAAGGATCTTAAAAATGCAAAGGCTGTTCACTCTGTTACTCTCGCCCGTCATGCAGTGCTCATTGGTTTATTGCAGTGCATGTCTGCTGTGTACTCCACAGAACACCTTTTGTGTCTGCAAAAGTGCACATCCCATTGTGTTTGCATCTGCCACTTTCTTCTAAAGAAATGTTCCAATGCGGGGGTTGGGGGGGATGCTACAATGAAAAGCTGGAAACCCTTGCCAATTTGCTGAATGTACTGAGAAGGCAGATTTTAGAGGGCTCGATGATTTTGACTAGTGAGAAATTACACACCCCAAAATACTGAAAATACAGTTTGTGACAAGATGATGTCATTGCCCCTTTCTAGTGTGCTTTGTTATTTTCATGGAGCGTGCTATATCATCCAGCAGATATGTGTTATGATCTACAGAAACCTAAACAACCCCAGGAAGCCTATGTATTTATTCTTTTTCTCTCAAAGAAATCGTGAGTAATGACTTTAAAAGTACTGCTCTGTAGTCTCTTCATGAGACTTTGGGCCTGAAGACTTAAATACTGACAGTTCTAAAGCCAATAGCATCAGGACTCTGGGAAGTCCTGTGCATTCATTCTTATAAATCTCCTTAGTTCTAATGTTCTAATTCGAAGCCTGATTTCAGCATGAGATTTAGAACAAAGCAAGTTTAAATTTTAATCTAGTTTACTCCTACCAACCTGTATGAAATTAACAGATTATTGTCCTCTCTAGATATTCAGTTCCTCATCTATACAATGCAAACATGCATACATATATGTAGAACAGAGACCCAAGAAATCTGCAAATGTTGGTTATCTTCACATTTTCTTTATCTCTTATGATTCACTTATTACATTTTCACATCTCTGGGTCAATATTCATTGTAACAATACTCATTCCGATTATTAAGTCCTAGAAGAGTAATGGGACTGTGTTTTCCAAGACTAAGGCCAGTGACAAAATCAAGTATACGCAAGGCTTCTTCAAGTTTGTTGAGGCCCAGACACCCAAACCCCAGAATGTAGATCTGAGTCCTTTTGCTCACTAGAGGAGTAATTTCACACTTTCCACCCTTGAACTTCATTCTCTACGATATATGGATCAAAATAAGAAAGTTTCTAGCAACCATAGCCTTCAAAATTATAATTACAATTTTGAATTATAAACGTGAACTGTTTGCTACAGAGCAGGGTCTCAGACCAGCCCTGTACAAGGGTCTTCCCTTGCTCCTCCTCTCCTCACTCCTTGTTGCCCTCCTCCTCCTTTTTCTGTCGGTACTCTTGTTGAAATATAGTCTCGAGCATCACAGGAACACAGGGATTCAACCTCACGCAGTTCGGATGCATTGTAAAGATGTAGGCATACACAGACTGAGTATTCATTATCCATCTCCCACTAGGTTTAGGCTCTCTTTGTTCTGGATTCAACTTGCTAAGTAAATGGTGGCTTCACTTTACCAAAAATTCTACTCAGAATTCTAAATGTAAAAGAAGAAAATGTCTCCCAGTGTTTTCTCATTAATTGTTTGAAGTTGAAACATAGTTTGGGGACTGAGGATGGAGCTGGGTTAGGACAGTTCTTGGCTAACACACACATATACATAAAACCCTGGGTTCAGCCTCCAGCGCTATGGGAAGCCAATTGTGATTGCTCATTCCTGCAAGCCAACATCAGGACGTGGATGTAGGAGGGGTGGGATTTCAAGGTCTTCTGCAGCTGGAGAGAGAGAGAGAGGTTTCAAGTCCAGCTTGGCCCTCAAGTGACCCTGTGTCCAAAGGAAGCAGCAGCAGCAATAAAGAAGGAGGAGGGAAGAAGCAGGAGGAGAAGGAAGAGGAGGAGCAGGAGGATGGAACAACTCAATTAAAAACCAAAAACAAAACAAAACACCAGTGTTCTTTATCATCTTTGTGAGCACTTTTCAAATCTCCGTTTTAATTATGGCAAATATCCCTGGCTATCCTTCAGGGGTAGAGAGTGCGTGTGAGTGAAAGCCTCGTGACTTGGGTGCTCTAAACATGGATTATTTCCAAAAGTGAGCACTGCTTGCCTCTGCCAGAAGGACCCACATGAACCCATCCACAGCAGACCAGAGGGGCACTGTGCAGAGACTGAGGGACATAGAAATCTAAGCTGTTCTTTAAACAGTGCGCTGACGGGCTGCTTGTTTTTAACCACGTCCAGATGCAGGCTATGGAGTCACATAGATTTATTTCTTTTACAACAAAAGTCAATTGGGCATGACACTAATGTATTGTTTCAAGAAAAGTCTAACTCAACTAAATCGAGACTCAGTTGGAAATTTAAAGAGAAGCAATTTCTGTTATGGGTTTTAATGAATACCATTAAGTGATAACCAAAAAGAGAAGAAGAAGAAGGAAAAAAAGATTAGAGATTGCTCAGAAAACATCCTTCCTCATCTTCTAAATCATCATGACAACGCAGTGCTTGGCTGGGAAGTTAATTTCCTTCGTAATTACAATCTATTTAGAGGTGTGATTGCTACGAAACATCCTCCTGGCTCCTGGAGGGGAAGCATTTTTATGCCAGTGAGGGACAGGGAGAAGGGGTCCCCAGTACCTCCTGGCAAGTACTCGTTTGCCCCATTTTGTCTTTGGCACTTACCCTTCGAGGTCTACAGAGTCTCTGTAGTCACCACCCTGTACCACATCCTCAGAGCAGTGGGTAGAATTCACTGTAGACACAGAAACGCACTTGCTTTGAATTCCAGGTACTAACAGATCCCCCTGCCTCCTTTATGCGTAAACGAGGACTTAATGGGCCTTACGACTAATATTAGAGTTATGTAGGGTAAGAGGGTTATGTACTTAGAAATCTTTTAAAAATGAAAGCTATGCTCGTCTCCGTCGTCCTTTTGGTATGTGGCTGAATCATAGCAAGCTGATTCTACTAGGATGGAAGCGTGTGTATTTAACAATTCCTTGCTTATGACTCTTTTTCTTCCAGTCTTTTGGGATGGTAGGAAAAAGCAAAGCAAACAAAAAAAAGCTGTACTTTAGACTGGCTGTGTTTGAGTTTGGTCATGAAGTCTTTGCCCTAAGGACTAAAATCTAGGACAAGATACTCGGTTATGTTAAATGCCAAGTTCCTGTTTTCAGAACACTAGAAAAAAGAAATGGGGCCAGAGGATTCGGGTAAACAATTGTAAGAGGTGAATCCCAAGGTCCTCTCGCATGCTTCACACAAGATCAGAGACTGTGTAGGACAGTCCCGTATCCAGCTCGAAGAGGCCTTAATTCTATTACCGTTTCATGCACGTACATTATTCTTGCTCATTAACGAGATGGCCTCATAATGGAGCATGGAGCAGTCAGAGTGATTAGCAAAGCGTCCCCTTCCATTCTTCAAAATATCATCAACACGCTGGTCAGGAAACAAACTCGTTTTCCAACTCGGCTGTGATTTGCAGGGTTTCAGGCACCCACCGATGATAGCTTGTCTGCTTGGTTTAAAAGAGCTTCTGATGTAACAGAACCTGACACTGTTTACTTCAGCCTATTATGCCTGCTGCATTCACTGAATGCTTCACTGGAGAAGAAAAATCGAAGGAAGGCTATTCATTGTAATGCCAGCTGCTTTTTAAAAAAGGAAATCAATTTTTGCTTGAGCTCAGAATGTACTCTGTGGGTCCAGAGTGACCTACCACTTTCTGATGTCAACAACAAAAGGGGCTACTCGAAATTTTCCACCACAATCACCCAACAGCTCAAAGGACATTGAAAATCCTAGATTAGTTTCATTTGAGTTTATGTTCAAATTGGTATCCACTCATCCAACAATGTCACAAAATAGAAAGCCTTGCGTGACAGCCCTTCCACAGAAGACTGCAGAGGACTCCAGGCTTCGCCTTCTTCCCAGCGTTTGTTATAAATTACTTGGCAGGACCATTTTATGACGGAAATAATTAGTTATGTTTAGTATTTATAGCTAGTATCATGATGCTTTCCTGCACTGCTAATTAATTATTTTATGGCCAGCATGTTTCAAATGCAATTAGTTAGGTATGGCAATGATCATAATATTTTGCATATTCATGACAACATTCTGCCTATTTACAGCAAAACTTGGGTGTCAAAATCAGTTATTTTCCTTTTGTTATGAGGCAGAATAATTACAGGAAACAATAACAATGATCTGTTGCATGTGAATAACATTTTACAAACGAGCACCTCCATAGATGTCACCCAGCCATGCTCCCCTGCTGTTTCTCAGAGGGAAATGGAAACTCCATATGGCGACAAGTTTGGACTGGGTCTTTAGCCAGCTTGAAGGTCACCAACGGCGGCTTTTGCTCTTTTCATATGTGGTTGGTGCCTCATTTGGGACACTGGGCCTGATTGATTGCTGAATTGAGAAGAGAATATTTGGGCCGTATAAAAGAACCGAGGGAAACAGTTGGCTCTTGGCTGCTTTCAACAATGCGCCAAGTCTTTTTCTCTGTCGTGGTTGTGGGGGTGCCTCTAGACAGAAGGGGAGCTGCCCCTATTGTTTCTGCTGCAGAGGCTCAGAGGACAGACTGAATTACTGCTTAACCAGACTCTGCATCCTGCAGGCACACTGCCGTGTGCTGACCTATTGAGCACTTCCTAAGTCCTGAGCATCTAGACTTAGTATTGCAAGGTTTGGGATTGTTCTCAATTAGCTTATAGACAAGATCAATGACATGTGCTCTCTTCCAGAGCTGGGCCTATTTCTCTTTGCTTTAAGCCCTCCTGACTAGCTATAATCCTCCATTTCCTTTGGCCCCCATGTCTCTGCAAAGTGCTGAAATAGTAAAAATCAAGAAAAATATTGACCACTGCTAACAAAGACTTAGCCATGAGTCTCCTGTCGTGGGGCATGCGTGTGTGGGCTTAGAGGGCAGGGATGGGGCAGTGAAATTGAAGCTTTTTACCTAGATCCAGATTTTGTTCTTCGAAATCTAAGTGACCAAGGGGAAAAAAAAAACATTTCAGAGGGGAAAAAAATCAGTAGATGAACTTTGTTTTTTTGTTTTTTGTTTTTAGTGTATGATACGTAAATGTGGGTTCTATGACCTCAGATTGCCATGTTTCTTTCTCTAAAGGCAAAGGGCTTCTTCCTTTTCTCTCACCAGATTCTCTCCTGTTTTTAATTGAAGCCCATTTTCATTCATTGAGTTTGTCATGGGCATACGGGCTTTGAAGTTAATAATCATTATTTTCCCATTTCTCGGGATAAAGGCAAGAAGATCCCCACAGCATTCCCTCAGAAACCGCTCCTTATCCCTTTCATCATCTTGGTCACGTCACTGAACCAACTCCAGCTTCACCACATCTGCATGTTACAAGCTTGAGTTCTTGGTGTTCTTAAGTGGCATCCAAACCATGCTCAAAAACATCTGCCTGCATTCAGGGCCAAGTCCAGAATTAATCCTTCTGTTTGAACATCTCTGGTATGGGTCACAGGCTGACTGTTTTGTTGCTTTTAAAAAGCAAAATATAACAAGAAACGAAAAACAAAAATAAAGAACTCCCTACAGGGAAAAGATATTTTCTTATGGTGAACAGCCAGTGAGGCGGTCATCGTTCCTAAGGTTATATCTCAGGGTGGACAGTTTCCCAGTTTGAGCCTGAAGATCTTGATCACACTAAGGCACAGAGTGGAGAAAATGATGGCACCATGAAGACTAGGGGTTTTGGCAGCTCAAGAAATCTGGGCCATTCCAAGAGAGCCTTGGGGGTTCTCCATTCTAGGACCAGGAGAGGGGAGATTGGAGAAATGGAGATGATTGAAGTAGATCCAGCCTTTCATGGAACATTTACCACTGAAATTGCAACTATTACTACTTTAGGAGATTCTTCAACATGTGTAAGACAAACTGAAAAGGCCAAATACTGACAAGGGGAAGACACCTGGAGAGACCCAAGGGTTAGCCTCGGAAATGTACGGGGACAGCTGCAACTCATCCATTTGTGGGAATTCAACAACTTTTGACTCGCCGGTTCTGCCCCGGTTAACACCTGCCTTCCCAAGTGAGCGTCCTTCCTCCAGTTTTGGGTGACCTGTTCCTACTCCTTTCCCTCTTTATAAAACCATTACCATTATCGAGGTTCTTGATTGTTCGTGGGGGACATTTTGGAAGTTTGAAAAGTGACCGACATTTGCTGCAGGTTGACACGGTGTGATTCACACCGGTTCCTGTTTTTGTTTTTGTTTTTTGTTTTCTCCCTAAAGCCCAACTGTGGGCACAGATGTTCCCCTGACTGAGGGAAGTCCAAGAAGCAAACATATTGCAGTGCTGATGAACTGGTCATGCTTTTTGTCATCAAAGGACAGCATAAAAAGCACAACGCAAGTGGCGTGCTTTTAGTAATTGAGAGCCTAATCAATTCCACATTGTATGTACCGCTGTCATCTGTTTATACACCTTCCACGGGTTTACAATCATGTCCTTAACAGGCAAGCTTGCTTAGTCCTGCAGGTTGGGAAACATCTGTATTTCTGCCGTCTGAAAGGAGCATAAAGGTCATGTTGAAAGAGAAGTATCAGTAGTGTTTTACAAATGGGTTTTGTATTCATTTAATTCATAATTGTGAAATATGAGTGTTGGGCATCACTTTCAGCCGGGACAGGAAGCTTTCTTGTGATTGATTTGCCTAAAACAGTTGATTCATTGAGGCAATCTGAATGGTTTTCACATACATGCTATTAGTTTACTTTAATCTAATGTGGTTATGAAAAATTTACAGGCCAACTTTTGTCATCCAGCTGAATAATTTCACATATCCAGGCTGAGCTTACATTTCTTTTAAGATTCCCCTTTTTCCAATTATAGTTTTCACACTTCTTATATTTCTAGAGACTCCACAGGCATTACTAATATATTTCCATGAAGATTGACTTGTAGCAGCCTTCTACAGGGATTAGAGCTGACATCTGTGTAACTGTGCCTGAGAGGGAAAATATTAATATAGTTTCTGCCATATGATGATAGACATTAGGATATCATTAACAAACCAGTTTCTGAAATAGAACCTGATAACATATTGGGTTTCAGATCTTGGTCTTGACCCAGCAATATGATGTGGGGCAAGACAAGATACAGATGGACACAAGAGGAGTCTTGTTTTTTCTTTAAACTCTTTCTATATGAGATATCAGTGAGATTGGAGCAGACAATGTGTGGTTCTTCTGTGTTTTGTTTCACCTCCTCGCTGTCTTCCGAGGGTCATTCCCCTTTCAACACTATTAAACTCATATTTTTTTTTTTTACCTTGGGAAAATTCACATCTTCTTATACTTTATCTGAAATATATATACCTGTAGCAAATTCAAGGGGGAAAGAGAAGCATGGCTTATCTCCTTAGTCCCCTGGGCTTTGCTAGGTATTATCACTTAGGATGACTTAGGAGAGGATCCACTTCGCACAGCTCAACTGAACCTCTCCCCAAGGCTGGGGGTTATGCTCACCCAGAGCACTTTCACCATAACAACAAAGATAGACTACAGCTGGTTTACCTTTCAGTTCTTCTTCCCTGGGCAGATGAGTGTTCTTTCGTGTCTTTAAATCTCTATGTGCTCACAAATATTTCAATGAATGCAATGTTTTTAACCTCGCTTTCATAAATTTAATTTACTCACATTCCCATCAATAAATATAGAAGCATGCCTATCATTTGCGAGCCATTGATCCGGCTGTCACAGAAGAACACAAAGATCTATGGCATACGTGCTGATCCTTCCCATTGTTCATAATCATGAGCCTTTAGGAAATTAACTGAATATAGCATCCCCCCCCCCGATTTCTATGTATCAGCTTCCTACATATTCTAATACCATTGAGGTGTTTGGCTTGATATAAAGTAGGGGAGACCCATCCTTGGTTTGTCCCTGGAAACCTTTCCTGTTTGCATTCCTCTCAGAATTTCAGTGTTAGAGTCATCACTGGAGAAAGTAAAAGCTTTACAGAGGTGTGAGGGGAGAAGCGGATTGTTTCTTTCAGTTCACAGGTGGGGAAGTTGACCACAAGCAGTCCAGGAGGCAAAGTCCAGTGTCCGTAGATGGATACAGATGGAGAGAGTCCTGTACACTCACATCGGGGTGCTTTTCCGTCTTCTAAAGCATGGAACAGAACCCAGCATTCCAGGGTGATTGTTTGCAGGCCCTGCTAAGGGGAACCAAGTAATTCCCAGCATTGTGATTTTACCGCACAATGTAAACAGATGGCTGAGGTTCACAGAACCCACTGAATACTTCAATCTGCCTTTTACAGCCATTGGGGTAAGCCAACCACTTCTGACTCATGTAGTAAGCCAGAGGGCCTTAACTGCCGCTTGATCATTTTAGATTTAGGGACTTGTCAAGAAAACACCCTTTGTTCCAATTTTTGAAAGATAGTTAGAAAGGAGGCAGAGCCAAATATCTTGTTATTTTTATTGTCCACACCAAGCAAGAGTATATTTTCATGAAATCATTGTAGAACTCTTCTTTTGTCTCAGTCCAATTGTTAGAAATTAATTTCCTTTGTTTTCACTGTTAAAAGAGCCTGGACCAAGAGGATGCCTTTGCTCCCTCTGCGTTCACAAAGTCCTGAAAAACCATGCAAGTTTGTACCAATATTCCCTTCTCATATCTAGGAGGAGGAGTCCATCCAGTTTGGACTTGTTTGATTTCAAAGGGATTTAATAGCTGCAGACTGTATTTGTCAACTGGCTCCTTCCACTACTTTCAACGATGTCGTGAAATAATGGTTAACAGAAACCAAATTTGTATTTATTAATGTTTATTGTTTTGCAGCTGAAATTGATTTTCAAAGTGTACTTTCGAGTGCCATTTCCATTAAAAACCCAACACAGCAGATGTGTTATTAGGGCTTCTCCAGGATATTCCAGGAGGGCTAATGTGCCAGCCTTTCCTGCATGAATGAAGTCCCGAGGGACTGGCTGCATAGAACTAATGTTCCATCTAATCCTCTGCTCGATTGACACATGAACAGATTTTTGCTTTTTTCTACAGCACTTATAATTAGCAATGTCTCCCTAGGTCTAGATCCATTTAGAATAAAGTAAATAACATTCATGATTTGCACATTTCTGATATATTCCTGTGGCTTTGAAAATTGAAAGAATGAATTAAAATAAGCAGTTGCAAACAGTGATCATCACATATGATTTTTGGAATCAGAATATGTAGGATTTTTTTTTTTGGCATGGGGACATGAGGATTCTTTGACCGAAGTCTTTGATTGAAATGCGGTTCACAGGAGCTGTTTACAGTTGCTCTAGGTTTTACCACATGTATTTTTAACCACAGGGGAATAGGGTGTCCTGGTGTAATTTTGAGTTTTATTTTCTGGCCTTGCTGAACAGAAAAGGACCTGATAGAACTCTGCCTGTCTTCCCTTTTCATTGGCAGATTTTAAAAACTAAATAGACATCCTGTTAAAAGACAACAAAATGCCCACTTTTTTGTAAAAATCTTCCGTTGCACACAGAAAAGGAATCCAAACACCGCTTCTCAAATTGCCAACCTTCTTCAGCTGAGGAAAAGTGACAGGGTGAATTATTTCTCCCTACTTCAGACAGATGCTTTCCACATAACATCCTCCCTTATAACTGGGCTCCACCTACCCGGGTGAGTAGGTTATTCTCCATGGCAGGTGAGCTGTCTGGAGTGCTCCACTTACACGGGATCAGCCGCCTTCATAAAGTTCCTAAGGCACTGAGATAAAACTTCTCTTGCCCTGAATGTTTTGATGTAAACCCTGTAAATCGAGAAAAGCTTCTTAATCTCAAACATTCTGGGATGTTCTTTGATCTTCTGGCTTGCAAGATAGGGTTTGTGATTTTTCAAAACAAATTTTTGTGATGCAAAGACCTTTGGTGAGAAAAAAAAAAATGGGAGGGTGTTAAACTATGGAATGATTTAAGATTTCAGTTTGAGCCAGGTGTGTTGACCCAAACCTTTAATCCCAGCATAAGGGAGGCAAAGGCAGGTAGATCTCTGCAAGTTAGAGGCCAGCCTGGTCTATGTAGTGAGTTTCCATGACAGCCAGGGCTACGTAGTGAGACCCTGTCTCAAAAACAACAACAACAAAAAGATTTCAGTTCGCTGGGTTTTAGGAGCTGTCCTTGTTTCTGATGGTGTAGTGGGACATTCTTCACCTTAGTGGCTTTCCAGTGTTCATGGTATTTCCTTGCAAACATTCCCAGTTGGGTCTGTTTGCCTTCCATAACTGATGATTATAGGGTGTACAAGAAATGCCTACTCTTGGACAATTTAGTGGTTCTGGATACAGAAGAGTGATTGTAGGTATCTGTTGGCTCAATAGCGGGGTGTCTCCCTGAGGCTCTGACTTAATTTGCTATTCTGCCCCAAAGACAGTGGCCTGCAGTGGTTAGGGAAGGCAGGAAAGTTGGGCAGGAAAATAGGCTCATTTTATGACTCTTTCACAAGGACCAGGCTGTTTACCTCCTATGCCTCATCTTCTAGGGCAATATGGGAAAATGTAGCTGGAGAGTTTTCTCTCTGGATCCCGCCAAGCCCTGGCAGTCCGACAGCCCACTTATAAAATAAACACACAGACGCTTATATTATTTAAACTGTTTGGCCTAATGGCTCAGGCTTCTAGCTATCTAGTTCTTATATCTTAAATTAATCCATTTCTATAAATCTATACCTTGCCATGTGGCTCATGGCTTACCGGCATCTTCACATGCTGCTTGTCATGGCAGCAGCTGGCAGTGTTTCCCTCCGCCTTCCTGTTCTCTCAGTTCTCCTCTCTGCTAGTCCCGCCTATTCTTCCTGCCTGGCTACTGGCCAATCAGTGTTGTATTTATTGACCAGTCAGAGCAATACATTTGACATACAGACCATCCCACAGCAGGAAAAGAAGCTTTTTCAGTGGAAGAACTGCATGATGGCTCCATCATGGTAGATCCTCTAGTTCATACTGTGTACCCCTAACTCACTCTTAGTTGCAAAATGCATAAGTACTTGACACGTCATTGTAAAAAAAATACAACTTGAAGAAAAAACGTCTATTACAATACAGGGCATAGAGTCAACATTAAATAAATATTAGTTGATATATCAAATTACAAAGCTTTACACACAAAACAATTTTATGTTGTGAAAGTCACATGGTTTCCTTTTATTTTGGCTGGCAGTATAAAAACATCCAATGAGAATGCTAAATATTTAATGTTATCTATCTTTACTTTGGAAATGAAAGGGACAGAAAACCAGCAAAGGGTTAGAAGAACAGCATATGTGAACATATGAGGCAGCTGGAGAATATAACTTGCTTGGTTTTGACTAAAAAAGCAAGTGTGTAAGCCGGTATTTCAGGGACTGCAGCATCTGAAAACATTGATCTTTGCTCTTCCAATTCTCAAATAATTCAATAATGTTCAAGTTATTAGAGCTCTGAACTCCCAATTCTACACTCGTGCTTCTCAGCTTGAGGGTTTTGCTTATTTGTTTGTTTTGTGTGAGTGTGCAGTATCTTACTACACAGCCGAGGTTGGCCTTGAGTTCATAATCCTTCTGCCTTAGCCCCCGTGTGCTTGGATTGTAGGTGTGCACCATCATATGCAGCTCTCAGAGTGGAGCTGTCTGTTGTGTGTTGGTCGCTTTTCACAGCTGTGACAACATATCAAAGAAGATAAATATGAAAAGGGAAACCTTATTTTGGCTGACAGTTCCTGGGCTTTCGCTCTGTAGTCAATTAACTCTGCTGGTTCAAGCCTCACCGGAGTCAAACTTCATGGCAGAGGTGGTAATGAGACAGTCCTGCTCACCCCATGGCAACTGGGAAGCAGGGACAGAGAAAGGGTCCACAGATGAGACACACTCTTGGAAGGCACAACCCCCAATGACCTACTTCCTCCAACCAGGCCCCAACGTCTGATAGGAATTCATGGATAAGATTAATCTATTGATAACATTGGAACTCTCTTGGTCCAATCAACTCTCCAAAGTCCATCAGATGGCAACTAAGTGATTAACAGTGAGCCTTCCGGGGACACTGTTAGATTCAACCCTTAATATCTTTCAAGAGGCCCATGAGGTCAAACTCTTTTAATGTAACACTGGTTCTTCATTTGCCTGTAACACTTGCCGATGTCTGACCCAATGCTAGAAAAGCAGTGGTGAGTAGGAATGCAGTAGTTAATACTCCTAAGAAACGCACCACAGCCCTTCAGCAGCTACTAGAGTGTTCTTCGCTGCCATGAACCTACTGTACTTACACCGTGTTTAAAACAAACAAACAAACAAACAAACAAAAAGCAATCACATTAAGTGACAACAAATTACATTAACAACAACAACAACAATAATAATAATCATATTAACTAACCAACCGGAAAAAACAGGGGAAGTTGTTCAGTGGTAGAATGCCTGTCCAGCACACACAAGGTCCTGGGGTAGACTCCCAGCATCATAGACTGCAGCATAAGGAACAATGTCAGTTTCCCATAAGACTGTCCTCAATGAAGAAGTAAAACGATCAGTTTCAATTGTCTCGACTCCAAATACATGTGATTTAGTGTTCTGAATGACTATAGTAGGCACCAAGAGCTGCCATGGCCCACCGAAGTTTCTTGCTTGTCTTGGGTGAAAGCACCTTGTGATTGTGGAGTTGTGAGCTAAACGACCTGCTTTTGCCTGGAAGCACATTTTCACTTGAAGCATGACTGACATTGGACCTGTGTCTCTTCAGAGTTCAGCTTTTAGCAAGCATGTCTGAAAAAATGAAAGAAGTGGTCTGGTTGTTTGAGGAAAAATAAAAACAACTGGTAATGTTTGTTGGCAGCAAGTGAATTTAAGCTCTCAAGTGAAATAGCAACAGTTTAGAAAGCTTACACTTGCCATGAACTTGGAACCTTCCGGATACTTCCAGATGCTTGTGGTGGTGTTGACAGTCACATTAACAACTGTGATTGTTTGATATCATGAAACATATTAGCCTTTGGAAGATCTGGATATTTCCGAGTGACCAATGCATCTTTTATGTTTTGTAAGATTTATTTTATTTCACTATACATTTGCATGTGTGTCTGTGTATGGGTTTTCTGCATATACAGTGTGGGCACCCTAGGTAGAAGAGGGTATTGGATCCTCCTGGATCTGGAATTACAGACGACTGTGAGCCAATCAAAATGAGATCTGGGAGCCAAACTCCAGTCCTCTACAACAGCAGTTGGGACTCTTAACTCCTGAGCCATCTCTCCAGCCCAGTCAATGCATTTAAAACACTGTGCATGTGTGTTCAAAATTAACTCAAGGTGCAACCTAATTAGACCCAAACCAGAGTTTAACATAGCAGAATATAAAAAGTTCTCTTCAAAGGTTTCTGATCGCTGACTGTAGTTGACTTGTGAGGAATGGCTACTATTTGATAAGGTTTGGAGTCAAGAAGAATGTTCACGATTGGGTAAAAAAGTTAGTAAAATACTTCCTCCTTTTTCCAACTCCGTGTAGCTGCGAGGCTAAATTGACTTCAGATGTTTCAACTCCAAAAGCAAATTGCAACGGACTGAGGTGGAAACAGACATGAGGACCCAGCTGTCTCCGGTTACACATTGGACAGGAAAGAAATGTGGTAAAACTTCAAAAATGTGCTGTTATCCTCACTACTTAAAAAAGCATAGTCTTTTTTCATTTAATATTTAATGAACATGCAGTGGATGTCTTGCCGTTATTTTAAATAATTTAATAAAATATTTTAAAACATTTTCAGTTTTGTCTTCTTGTAGGATATCGATAGGTATGGCACATGTATGCAACATCTCTTGAAGATTTAGTGATTTTTTTTTTCACAGTGTGAAGGATGAAGGATTTTGGGATTCCAAAGACTGAAAAATGCTATCCTCGATAGCCTGCCTAAAGAGCTGCAAATGGTAAGAGACATATTTGCATTTTGCAGATATGATTTTCTGCTCTGTGGTGTTATGCTTTCTGGGAAAATGCGTTCATTCTAAAGAGGAAGCTGTAAAGATTCCCTTACCTGTCCTTCTTAAACGTGCTGGGTGATGGGCCAGCTTTCGGAGTAGCATAGTTTGATCAATGGTGCTTCCTGAATGTAACTTTCTATTTTGTGCCTCATTATCCGTAAGTGCCATTGTTGTGATGCATACTGCTTTTATCTTTAATTTTGAATACTTCAAAAATTCACAAGAATTTAGAAAGATTACCCAGTAGGTCCCATCAACACATGGTTATTTTAACTGATTAAATTGCAACATGCCTTAGATAATGATTCTTACTTTTGAAATATTTTTTTTCACTCTGTATTTATTTTAAAATTTTATCCATGTTGCAACAAATAGGTTTGGTTACTTTGAAGACTGCTGTCCAGCATTCTATTATATAAATAAATTCTCAAGTGTCTTACCTTTTTAACAGTTAAATTTTTATTTTGTACTAATGTATAACATTTCTAATTTTTCACTGTATAACAGAAAAGAAAGCAACGATATTTCTCATGCTGATCATGATTCTCGTTTAAAATTTCAGCAAAGCAATGGTAATCTTAGGTACTTTGATTAAACTTAATATTTTATTTTTTATTTTTAAAAGTATTTCACTACATTTTGTGCCCGTGTGTGCATGCACATGTGCGTACCCACGTGCATACATGCATGCATGTGTATAGTATCATCATGGCAGGGATGTGGAGGTCAGAGGAGAAGTGGAAAGAACCAATTTGTTCCTTCCACCAAGTGGATCCCAGGGATTGAATTCAGCTCATCGGGCTTGGTGGCAGTCACCTTTACATGGTGCGCCATTTTACTGACCCATCTGTCAATATTTTCAATCATAACCTTCAGCACACGCCATTACATATTATAGAAGATGAGTGTTCTAGAAGTTCCAACCATCTTCTCTTCCTTCCTGAGAGAAATGATATTTGGCTAGTGATTTCTAACCAGTTAATGTAGATAACTGAGCACAAACTGAATGTCTACGCTCCCCCACAATTCATACACTGAAGCCTTAATCCATGGTATAACTCTTAAAGACCTGTGAGATGATAAAAATTTCATGAAATCACAAGTATGCCTTTAGCCTGCTGCAGCGGCACAAGCCCAATCTAATCCCTGTACTTGGAGACAGCAAGTTTGAGACTAGACTGGACTACACTGTGAGACCCTGAAGGGAGAGAGACGCAGTCTTGTTCTCTCTCTGCCCCATGGGAACCCACCAAGAAGAGTGTATGCAGTCTGGGAAGTCAGCTCTCAGCAGCAATCCCATCATGCTGTCAGCCTCCAGTTGGACTTTCCAACTTCGGTAGGTGGCGTTTTCTCTTGGCTGTGCTGACAAATCCAGCAGATTGTACACCTTAATCATCATGGGGGCATTGCAATCTTAGTGACAAGAGTCTCTTGCTGTCCGAGTCCCAGCACTTGTGAATCAAGCAAGTTAATGCTGGAGTGATCCACAAAACGGAGTGGAGTCACCTCCCTTCCACTGCCATAATCGCCAGTGAGTAGGGTAACCACCTCATGTTTTTATCACACCTGTTTGAAGGACCGAGAAGTCAGCTTGCCAAAAGTCAAACTTACACTACCAAACCCCATGATCTTTCTACGAGCATCGCTTTTCAGGTTCAAAATTCTGTGCTGTCTCACTCCGTTGGTATGACTTCCATCTCCCTAAAAAGAGCTCTGATCTCCAGAAAGCTTTGTGAAAAGAAAGGGAACCATGGGAGCTGGATGACATTTAATCGACCCAGAAGCTTCTAAAATTTCCAAAGTCAGCGTTATGTGGAGTTATCTGCCACTTACGGGAACCAACCTATAGCAAGTGGTTCACCAAGTCTAAGAGTCAGTGACCCATAACAGCTGGGAGAGACACAACCCCTTGCAGTGGTTTTGGAAGAAAATCTATCAAGATCCTGGCAGGAAGAGCCTTCTCAGGCTGGATGTTGGATGGGAATTTCTAGGAGAACATGAACAGGGTTTTAAAGAAGGCTGCTAAGGATGTAAGGGTACCCCACAGGTAAACACTAAGGGGGTAGTGCCATGGTTACCCTCGGTCTGAAGTGGAAAAGGAAGGAAACGTTAGGAGTCTGGAGAGCATCGACTGGGACTGACCCTAGTGGAAGCCATGAATGCTGCAGAGAGCCACAGGCCGATCTGTGTGGCTCTTCCTCCTCCTCCTCCTCCTCCTCCTCCTCCTCCTCCTCCTCCTCCTCCTCTCATTTCTGTAGAGCTTAATCCAGTATTCAAAGCTACACTTAACCCAAACACAGCCAAAGGGAAAGGGAACCCCCTCCAGTCAGCCTACTGTGTATGCACACCCCACGGAGAAGGGTGGCGTGGATCTCGATGAACAAGCTGAAGGTATTACCCTGTTGAGGTTGGAATGTGAAATGACCCCCCATAGGCTCGTAAGCTTAACTGCTTGGTTCACACCGGGAGTGGGCCTTGAGGTGGGGCTTCGCTGAGGGAACGGGTCCCCGGATGGGCCTTGAGATTTCTTAGCTTGCCCCACTTTCTGTCTTCTCTCTGCCTTCTGTCTGTGGGTGCAGTTTGTTTGCCCCCCCCCCTTGTTTTGCTTCCCATGGCTTGATGGGCTCTGTCACGATCCGCCGTCACTGACTAGCTCACCACACTGCTCTTGGCCCATTGGCCATCAGAGTCGTTCTTGGTCTAATGAGGCAGTTCCACGGAGTATATCTGATAATCAAAGGGGTTAGTTTTGGGTTAACTCACAACAAGCAAAAGGGAGTTGGTTGCGGGGTCCAGGAGGGGTGAGGCACCGTCCAACGCGGTTCCCCGGAGAACTCTGCCCTGGTACGCAGTACCAACATCCAGCATCCAAGACCACGAGGTAGCCAAGAGAGGGAGCACCTGCGCATTCCAGGTCTTAAGGGCAACCCCCCAGGCCACGCCCTTCCCAGGGGCGGGGGTAGGGGGTAGGGCAGGTACCTAGCAGTTACCTGCTGCCTGCTACGGGTGGTGCTTCAGGATTAAAGCACAGACAACCACCCCCCTTCACTGGTCCAGCACTGTTCTTCCTCAGATCAAGTGCCCCCTTTTGAGACTTCTGCCCACCCAGAGTTTCTGTCAGGGCAATGTCAGCTTTCCATTCTTACACACACAGGGCCCCACTTACTTCCTTATCACCCAGGTGGTTTCCCTGTATCTCTTCTAGTTTCTCAGGTGGTGAACACACACACACACACACACACACACACACACACACACTTCCTTAACTACCCTGTGTGTGTATTGACAGCAGTATAAGAGCAAGATGGGATGCCACCACTTTAGTCTGACTGCAGCGGGATGCCATCACTTCAGTCCAGCTGCAGTGGGATGCCACTCAAGGTGATTTAGCCAGGGTATGATATGATTCCCACCTTAAGACACACTTGCTCGTATGTATGTTGAGTGATCGGTAAGAAAGTGTGGCAGAGAATCAATTGTATCAGCCAGAAGGCTGTGGCGTGGGACTACATGAGGCCAGAATGTGGCATGGGCCGTGGCAACAGGCAGACCCATGATCTGTTTCAGAGCCCACGTTCAGCAGATCTGCCGATGAGTTCCATGTGGCCTGCGAAGGGACGATGATCAACAAAACTTGTGGGTTTCCTGGAAGCGAACGCTGTGATGCTGGGGTGAGCACACTGGCCTTAGGGTGGATTGTCTGAGTCCAAATACCAGCCCTCATTCTTAGCAGCCTTTCTGTCTTAGCAAAACTAACTTTGTGGTGTCTTGGTTTTCTTCTCTCCAACATGGGAGAGACATGGCTGTCTTCTCTCCCGGAATGTGGTGAGCTCTGCGCTTAGGCAGTATGACTTGTGTGCTGGCACAGAGCACACCTGACTAAGTGTTGGTTGTTGTTATGTCTGAGACAGAGAGACTAGGAGGGAAGGCATTAGAATAGAAGGGGAGGGTGCAGATGTGAGGGGACCCATCAAGATTCCACTATTGAAATACTGAATTGTTTGTTGAAAATATGGATGAAAAGACCACAATCTTGAGGTAAGAGGAGAGGCCTCTCCAGAAAACTCACAATGTGAAATCACCAGCATGAGGCTGATTTAGAAACATGTAAATGGATATCTCCAGGGGGATAGAGGCAAAGTCCAGAATTAACCCTTGAGTCCAGCTTGGGGTGGAGAGTTAGCCCCCGAAAATGAGCCTGGGGGAAAGTGTCTGTGTGTTACAAGGGGGACTCTGAGAGGATGAGGCAGGAGAGGACAGGACAAGGAGGAAAAAGGAAGCTTCTCAATTTGGGGCACTGATGAAGGGTGTATGGGAAAGGGGTCCATTGGGCCTGGGGCCATGGCAAGATCATCAGGCCACTTTTGTGAGGAGGACAGGCCAGCAGTTGGGTCAAGGGGACAACTTCACTGAACTGAGTGGGTTGAGAGTGAGGAGAATGTTTAAAGAGAACTCCTTACAAACGACAGTAAGGGACTGGGCAGTCCTGCGGAGGTGGGTGTTCCATTTTATTTCACAGTAAGCAGAGAGAACAGGAAGTAAATGGGAAGCTGGTCATCCTGGAGAGGTAAAAGACGGCTTGGGAAGTGAAGTAGTTCAGACGTGCTGAAGAGCACAGCAAACAGGAAGACACTGGCCTTAAGGATAGGTTGCACAATGCTCAGGAAAAGAACAATAACAAGACATTGTGGTGTTGTCAGATGAGCAATTTGTGTTCAATTTAACTTTCTCCCTCCCTCCCTCCCTCCCTCCCTCCCTCCCTCCCTCCCTCCCCGCCTCCCTCCTTCCCTCTCTACCCCCCTCCCTTCCTTTGTTTCTTTCTCTCTTCTTATTTTTGAGACAGGATCTCATGTAACCCACGATGGCTCACTACATAGCTGAGGAAGAGCCTGTGTTTCTGAACCTCCTGCCTCCACCTCCTGAAATCAGGGATTAGAGGCGCGCAAAACCACATCTGGTTTATGTGGTGCTAAGGATTGAACCCAGGGCCTCATGCATGCTAAGCAAGCCCTCTTCCAACTGAGCTACATTTCCAGCCCTTAATTCTATGTCAATAATGAATTTCGAAGTAAAGTAGTCCTCTGAGAATGAAGGCAGAGGAAGTATGTGGAAGGTTCCAGGCAAGGGGAGGTATGCAATAACCGCGATGGAAAATGGGAGTCTATACAAGAAAAAAATGGTGTGGCTGCTGATTGAGTCCCTGTCTGATATTTGAGATCCTACATTTCCAAAAGAGCTGCTGTGCTTGATGGGTCGGTTTTCTTTGTAGGATTCAGTTGTTAGGAATCTTATATTATAAATATAAGGATGCTCCTGTGGGCTTCAAACTCGGAGGTTACATTCTAACTCAGAAGCCACGAGTCTGTAGCAGCCGCACATGCATTCAAGGAAGCAGCTTTGGAATTTTACAGAAGACGTGGCCAAACTTTCATTACTTTAGACTGCTCTAATAGACACTTCCGAAATGAAGCAGACATTCAGGGACCACAGATTATTCATCCTATGTGACTTTCTGAGAAAGCCATTGCAATTGGGCCACCATTCTAAAAGGGGCCCAAGGGACGCTTCAATCAGTTAGATCTCTATGGGCCAACTTCCAAACTGAAAATCATGCTTAAGTGTGGCAAAGCCCCTGGCTTGGCTTTAACAGTCCACTGGATTCCTAACTGGCCTCAGCTTAGTTCACAGGAATGTGTATGCACAAGTAGGAACATATCCTTTGAAAATGTATGTGTACAAGTGGGAACACATACTTTGAAAAACATGTGGGAGGGTGGTGGCTGTTCTCATTGTGGAAAACAATGAAATGTTTTCAACCTCAGTTCTTTTCAGACTTGTGCACATACTTCTGGGAGCAGGACAGCGATTCTAGTATGTTCTCTTCTCGGGTTACCTGTAGAGAAAGGCTTTCTGGGCCTGGGCTTTGTAACCCTACTCTGAGTGTGTTCTAATGTTCTTTGCCCATTATGGCAGGCAATTTCATGCTCCTGAGAGTGTGTAGACTCCAAAGGCGCCTTTATTTGATACAAAAGCCATCATAAAATGTAGCTTTGAAATGGGATCCATGCAGCTCTAAAATGGACTAGAATAATGATTTCTATCCATAGGGACTCCAGCATCCTGTTTCATGAAAAGAGATCTCCCAGAGGAGGCTCTGTGAGTAAAACTTTGGATATTTGTGGAGATTAATTTTGTTTAGGGGTGTTTTGACAACCGTCCCCCAATAGAAAAGGAGGGTGGCTTATTACTCTGTCTCATTCATGATGAGACAGCTGCTGAGACCTGTGGTAGGATATAAGGTTGTTCACACACAGGGTACAAAGAAACACCCTGGGAGGGCTCTGTACTAGGGCTCTGGGCACATGGGGACTCAGAACCTGTCATTCAGAATCATCTGACTCGTGCAGGGTCAGCTGAGAGTCTATCTTGATGCTATGAAATCAAACGGGCATTATGGATCAGGATAGAGTTGGAAATGTCATAAGCATTCATCAGTGTTCCTTGGCTCTGTGACTTGTCCCTTGCCTGTTTTTCCCTAATCACTCCCTCACTTGGTCCTACCTGTCAGGAACTCTTGTTCCACAAAGACAAGAACTGAGCGCAAGCTCCTTCTGTTTCCTAGTTTCTCACTCACAAGTGTTCTTCACGAGTCCTCTTCCACTGTCGGTCCTGGGTGCTTCTCCCTTGGCTGTCAGCTGGACCTGCTCCCTGCACACTCTCACACCCCTTCATTCACCAAGCTCCATCTTTTGTCCTTTGGTCCCTCTATCACTTTCCAGCATCCTCATTTGTCCTGCACCAGATCACCTTTCTATTTTGGATGAGGATCCGATTTTCTGAAGCCTGAAATACAGTAGCATCCTAGCTTCTCTTTTCTCTCTCTTACTCAAAACTCCATTGCAAACAAACAAACAAAAACAAAAATGACTCACTCATTTTGTCTTTATTTTCTTCCAGAATCTTCCTTAGTTTGGATCCTCACGCTCTCTAATTGGGAGCCTTAGGACACCTCAACTGTTTATCTTGTTTAGTCTGCTGTCCTTAACTTTGTGCTCCAGGAGATGGAAATGCTGGAGGTCAACCCCTCCCCCCCACCACACTCACATTCTCTCTCTCTCTCTCTCTCTCTCTCTCTCTCTCT
>CABHPR010138632.1:29153-68828 GCA_902168415.1 Peromyscus melanophrys
CTCTCTCTCTCTCTCTCTCTCACACACACACACACACACACACACACACACACACACACACACACATGCACTCTCCAGAATTGCCAGTGAACTTGGGAGCAAGGATGTTGGGAGAGGTGGGATACACCTCACTTTGTACTCAGCAATCTCTTCCAGTAATTTTGGAGTTCAGAGGTTTTTGAATCTTATCCTGAAAGACAAGCCAGGTCCTTTTAACTGTGGGATGTGAAACAGACACTGGGAGGCACAAGCTTGCCTCCTGCTCAGTTCTAGTTCACATTATGTTCCCCAACCAAGGGTTTTGTTCGTAAGGCGTCATGTCTCTGGTTGGAAGCCACACATGATTTCTTGAATGAATATCAGAATCTACCTGGTTCCTGGCTCTCCCAGGGGCAGAACTGAAATCAGTTTTTCTTTGTTTGTTTGTTTTTTTTTTTTTGTTTTCTTCCAGTGAGTTTTAGATGTGTATCCACATTGGAAGCAATGGGCTACCACTTTGACTCCTCAGAACAATCCTCTTTGGTAGCTGGGAGTTGTGTGAAGCTTCTTGACAGCACAGGACCTGTGACACAATGCACTCGTGCTCCAACCTTCTGCAGCTCTGTCCCTTGTCACAGTTAGCTCTGACTTTACTGGGGAGATGACATTTGAGAGGGGCTTGTGGGTTCAGGAGAGTTCGGTAAGTGGAGGATGAGAGGAAAGGTATTTCAGGCTGAAGGTATGTTATAAACAAAGACACGGGAGATGGAATTACAAAGCATTGTGCCTCTAACAAAAGCAGAGTGGAACAGGCTGATCACAAGGAAGGAGACTGTGTAAAGGAGAAGTGTGTAATCAGCCTTGAAGTGCTAGGAATCTGGGCTGTCGTTGAAAACCCACAAAAAGTGGTAGTCATGGTGTTAGGAGTGTTTACATGTTACTGTCTCAGGGATTGCCACTTTGTGATTTTATTTCCCAGAGAAAGAAAAATTGCTGTCTGACCTCTCACCTGGGAAACCAGAGGGAGACTACATCCACATTAGCGCCCCAGGAAACACTCAGGGCTCTCTTAGACTCCGCTGTGGATGACTGGTTGCTTTTGCTTGGCTTCTGAAGGTGATGGCATTGGTCATCCGGGTGTTGTTTACATTGGTGGGAGAAAGGCCCTTCAGTGAGACCAGCTCCTTCTGGAACACTGTCTCCCCCTTACCTTCCCGCATCCACCTTGACACCTCTTACTAAGGGGATAATTTTGATCTTTGAGATTGTGACCGTGACTTACTAAAGAAGACAGGCTGTTAGCATCCCATTTGGTGTTTGGTTTTGAAGAGGCATCAAGACGTTTTCTATCCGATGGGGAGCCTTAACCTTCCTAAGTGGCTGCAAAGCTCAGTACTCCTGCAGGTGATCTGGTGTGATCCCCAATCTTTAGTTTAGCCTCTGGCTGTTCTGATTTCCCAGGGATAACAAAGAACTTTGAAAGAAGCCACTGCCAAGGCAGCCCGAGCTCACAGAGGAGCTTCAAATGCCTGCCTCTGGTTCAAGTGGATTTATTTGATCAGTTTAAAAGATTTGCTGCCCAGATTGGGCTGAGAAGTCTAAAACAAAGACTTAAGGAGGAGAAGCAAGGGATTTTAAGATTTTGTTTTGTTTTGGTAAATTAATGTCCATATTTCTTGTTTAATTTTCATCACTGGGTGTTGCGAGATGAAAGAAACAAGTCATTTTGTGACTCCCAGGGCAAGACACCTCTGCCTTGACTGATAATAAAAAAGAGCCGGATGGTAGGAAGGCCTGGAAACGGGGCTCAATCACTCCCTGCAATTACTGTGTCTTATTGATAACTAGCAGCTCCATCCAACAAATACCATCTCTGGAACAAAGCCTGTCACAGATCAGACTGAATCCATTAAAAGCTTTGATTAACATGTCCCTGGGGTGTGCTGGGGAAACTTTCTACACCAAATGACAGCCTATCGCTGCTGCCTCTGACTGGCTCTGCTGAAACACTCTCATGTTTTAATCTAGTGCACAGTTTAAATTAAAAAACGGCAATGACTTTGTGTGACCTAAATATGAGCCTCTTCTATCCCAGGTGGGATTTATCAACTGCTAACAGATTAAGTGCTCAGAGAAGCGACAATTAACCTGCCTGTGTGGTGGCTAATATTAATTATATTTATATTAATTAGATACATACATCATTATATATTGTGTGTGTGTGTGTGTGTGTGTGTGTGTGTGTGTGTGTGTACACTGTTCATAATCTGTGTACAATCTTTCGTTCTGGCCTTCAATGATTCCCAAAGAAAGGGTCACACTTAATTTGCTTCATTTAGTGCATATGAAGCTTTGTGTTTCTTGTTGGTGGAAAACAAATTTGTTTGTGTTTGAGGCGCACACTGTTTACCCTCTCTGGTACTTTCTGCTGTTGATGTTGTCGGTTTCTCTCGGACGTGGATACTGTTGTGAATATAGCCTTTTAAGACCAAGATAAAGCTCACTTTTTCCACCTATTGTCTACACAAATATGTCTTTTCTACCCTTTGGAAGCTATTCAGTCTTGATTGACTCTCCATGTGCGTGCATGTGTGTGCGTGCGTGCGTGCGTGCGTGCGTGTGTGCGTGCGTGTGTGTGTGTGTGTGTGTGTGTGTGTGTGTGTGTGTGTGTGTTTTCTTCACTCTTACTATATACTATCCTAAAACACAAGTTTCAAATGATCATATGTGGGGACTACCATGACCCGCATCATATAGTCAAAAAGAAAAAAGTCTCTGGACCTATGGCACAGTTCCCACCATGCCTCTCTTTCCATTTCTTTATTTGTTTATTTATTTTTGGCACTAGGCCTTGAATCCAGGGCCTGGCACTTGCTAGCGTGTACCTCACTATTGAGTTACACCCCCAGCCTTCTTCACAGTATTTAAACAAGAAACTGGTAGAAGACAAATTGGCCTTTTATTGGCAGAATTCTTACCACAAGTTTATTCCTGACAGCTACTCATTGTGGTGGAAGGGGGAAAGAAATGGAGCTCCTAGAACAAAGAGCAGCGAACCGGAGCACAGCTGTCCTAGGGACCCACAGTGTCCGCCTCTGTGCCAGAGAGAGGCTTTCTCTAGCAGTGCCCAGGGGATGAGCCATGATTCTCCAGGCTCACTGCTCATCCCTGACTGCGGACTCATGGCACCTCCATCTTCTACCACAAAGTGTGTTGTGCGGTTACAGAGGGCAAGGTAGGGAACCTAAAGGCAAGAGATCATTATGATCGGTCTTTAAAACAGAATTTTCTAGTTAATTTGACGTCCACAAAAATGGAATGCCTGCGCTGTGAAGCAATGGCTTCCAGTGGTCCACATAGGCAGGGGGGTGAGTACCGGGTAAAAGATGGTAGGACAGGGTTTGTGAGGCTACCCAGTCTGACCAGATCAGTTAGAGTTTGCTAGAGAATCAGAACCTATAGGATACACACACACACACACACACACACACACACACACACACACACACGTTAAGTCAGCTAATGTTAAAATAGTAACAACAGTTGCATCACACCGGACAGGCCAAGAACCCAGAAGTTGCTCAGTCTTTGAGATTGGGTGGCTCAGTATACTCACTACTCCCATAGTGGCGATCTGTCACAGAAGAAAGCAACAACTCAACATTTGCTTAGTCCATGAGGCTGGGTACTTTAGCAATCACAATCTGGTGCCGAAGATGTGGAGGGTTCCTGAGGAGCTGCTGGTCCTTGGTTAGTGATGGAAGACTGGGAAGGCTGGTTCTGATGTCCATGAACCAATAATCAACAACAGCTATAGACAAATTTCTAAACAGTCTTATTAAATAAGAAACACAGAGCCAAATACAGGGGTGCAAGCCGTAGAGATCAGAGCAACAGCCACCAACGAACCTCAGCTCACCACGTCGCCGTAGCTTCCCAAGAGAACCTCTTCCTGTCTAACCTGTGCCTTTATTGCCTTCCTGTTCTGCCTTCTCACTGGCTCTAAGCCCAGCCACATGACTTCCTCATCACTGCCTGTCTATACAGACCTCCAGGTCTCTATGGTAGGTACTGGGATTAAAGGCATGTGTCACCACACATGGCTGTGTCCTTGACCACACAGAGACTCTGCCTGCCATGTGATCAGATTAAGGGCGTGTGCTACCACCGCCAGACTTCTGTTTATGGCTGACTATGACCTCTGATCTCCAGGCAAACTTTATCTATTAACATACAAATAAAATATCACATGTCAGCACAAATAAAATATCACCACACACAGCCACAGAGTGAGTCAACTCAGCAGCCAGAGTAGAAGCCAAGGGAGAAGACAGACACTCTCCTGCCATGTACATTTTCATTGGAGTTGCCACCAGAAGGTAGCATCCGTACTTGAGGTGGGTCTTCACATCAGTTATGTCTTCAGAAGAAGCATTTAGTTGAGGCTTCCTTCTCAGATGACTGTAATCTGTGGTGTGTTGACAATAAAATCAACCATCACATTTTTTTCTCCTTGAAAACTATATTGTGTTGTTTTTCTTTTGTTCCCACAACACTTGAAATCTCACCAGATTATAAATTTCACAGAGGCATGAATTTTGGAATCTTCCTCATAGCTGTGTTCCTAGACTGTAAGGAAGTCTAACTGGATAGTTAAAGTACCCGCATACATGTATTTATTGAGTGAATTTATTGACTAATCTATAAGTATTTACTTTGCTCTGGAGTAGCTCATAACATATCATCACAAAAATGAGATGATAAGCAAAAAATTTTTTAAAAAATTAAAAAGTCATCTAATTTAAAAAAAGTTACAACTATATATATACACATATAAAAGAAGAAAGTAACACCAATAAAATATCACAGAAGTAAATTTTTTTATGGCATCAGGGATAATCGATAATTATTTATCAAGGATTATTTCCGGGGGCCTTCACCAATCTTCTACAGGGGTCCACAGCAGGTATCTCCACATCATATATGGAGGTACAACTCCTTGTGGTGGCTAAATCTTCTTTGTCAGGTTGACTGGGTTGCAGTCACCCAGGAACACACCACTGTAGACTTGTCTCTGAGGGCATTTTCCGAGAGACCAACAGATCCTGACAAGGGGTAGCATCATTCTATAGGTTGGGATCTGGGATTAAATAAGAAGGAAGGAAGCAAAGAGCCAGCTGTGCACCAACATTCATCTTTCTCTGTGTCTTCATTTTAGACTCAGTGTGACCAGCTGCCTCACACTCCCAAAGCTGTGTCTTCCGACCACAGCAGACTGCATCTCCTTTCAGACTGTGAGCCAAAATGTAGTTTAAAAAAAAAAACAACCCATTGCTTCTTAAATAATTTATCGTGTGTATTTGTGTGAGCGCATGAGTGTGTGCATACATGTGTCCTAGTGATCCATTGCAGGTCAGAGAACAATTTCTACCATGTGAGTCCCAGCGTTTGAACTCAGATGTTCAGGCATGGCAACAAGCATCTTATCTGCTCAGTCATATCAACCAAAAGGTATTTTGGGTTAGTGATGTGAAAAGTAACTAATATGTTGCCTTTCCTAAAAGTAAACTGACGTGTCCAGGAGCATGCTAGGGAGAAGAGATTGAGTGGAAAATCCAAGGCACATTTGGCTAGGCACATTAATCCAATATTCTCCATCACTACAAGGAATTTGATATTTATTTAATAACTCTTTTCTGTAAACTCACGTTAAATTCCGATGTTTAAAAAAATGCTACATAATATCATTGCTTTAAATATTAGTGGGTGATGCCTTAGCATTTGTGTTATATTAACACATTTGAGGCCAATAAAAGGGCTGGCTCTGAGTATAGTGAATTTCCTATTGGAACAAGGAAGGCTGTTAGGGCATGGGATAAATGCATAACTCTGTCAGGAAGCATTTGTCTCCTTCTGTGTAGGTCACCAAGGAGTGTGCTGTGCAAAAATATTGTGTTCTTGGTTCTTTGGACAGAGCCTCATCTCTGGTGGAAGGTCCAACATTGTTGTCGACGTGGAGTTGAGAAAGGAATGAGCCAGGGGTCTTTCAATTACTCCTTCTAGGTACTAGTACTATCCAGTTGAGAAAGTCAGAATTGTAAGTCTATATAATTGTAATTATATAGAATTATAATTCCATAAATATTCATTCTCACCAGGCTGTCTTTCTTGTGGAGTGAAAGATATTTTAATGCCTTGAATTAAAATCTTTTTTGATACTAACAAGCACTTTGGTCAGAAAAATTCTGTCTTTACCTACACAGTGTATCTAGTTATCTTGCATATAGCTAACAAGATTGCTAGTTCCTCTGTAGTTGGAAGTTTTCCTGTGTCCCACCCAGTCCTGCAGCCACTCAGACCCAAGAAAACACACAGAGGCTTATGTTACTTACAAACACTATTTTCTCAGTCTGCTGAATGGCTTTATTGATGAATGAATCTTTTTTGAGAGTTGTGTGTGGTATGGTGTGGTGTGGGTGGCGTATGGTGGCTGTGGTGTATACACACACGTGTGTACCACTGTGCATGCCTATGTGTGTGCATGAGGAGGTCAGGAGAAATGTCAAGTGACTTCTTCTATCACTCTCCATCCAATTTTTTAGACAGGGCTAGGCTGACTGGCCATCAAGTCCCCAGGATCTGCTTGCTGTTCTTCATCCAGTCCCAATGCTGGGGTGACAGGAGCACACGGCCATGCCCAGCTTTTCTGTAGGTACTTGGCATTTGAACTCTGGTCTTCTTCCTTTCATAGCACACATTCTTCATCTTCTAAGCTTGGAGAATGACTCTTTAAAACAACTATACCATTACAGAAAACCATATTCTGACACTACCAAAGTGATGGTGCAGAATTTCTTCAGGACTCTTGTGGTGGGTATAGGAGTTGCTACTGCCATCTGATTGTGTGGTGTTGGATATACTGGGCTTGCTTCTCAATGAATTAAAGAAAGGTGGAGGTAGGAGCAGGAATGGAAATCACTAGCAGGAAATAGCACCGAGAAAGAATTCTGTCTAAAGTGGAGTTTGATGGAGAGTAGGCCCGAATGACTGGATTCCCAAAAGTAATTGTGGAACAGGAAGAATTTGATTGGTAGAGAAAATGGTTGGACATCAAGGGTGGATGCCTTCTACAAACTGAAGAATCTCAGGGTTCTTGTTGAAATTTGATTCTCTTAGACCATGGCTAGAGGCTCTAATTCAGGCCAAGTAGAGTGAAGTTAAGTCATAGAGACATTCTTGGTCTGCACTCAATAGTCATGTTATGATACCATCATAACGATTTGAAATGGACCCCACTGTGATTCCCGTGTCCTAGGCAAGGCCACTGAGATCTTCCCAGAACCAAAGTCTTTGAAATGACAGAGCTGGGATATGAAAACTGGACATTGAGTCCCAGTCTGTACACTGAGACACTTTTGTGTATTTTGTTTACCTAAGAATGTGTGACTCAGATATCCTGTAGAGCATATAAGCTCTTAGCTTCTCAGCTATAACATCTATAGACATTGACTGTGTGGTACATATTAGATGCTAAACACTGTTGCATATTCTTTTTTTTTATTTTTATTTTTTTTTTTTGGTTTTTCAAGACAGGGTTTCTCTGTGTAGCTTTGGTGCCTGTCCTGCATCTTGCTCTGTAGACCAGGCTGGCCTTGAACTCACAGAGAGCCACCTGGCTCTGCCTCCCGAGTGCTGGGATTAAAGGCGTGCATCACTACCGCCCAGCTGTTGCATATTCTTAACTACTCATGAAGGAGAATTACTTATTTATTATCCCTATTTCATACATGGGGACATCATATATATGTATACACACATACATACACACACATATATATGTGCATACATGCATAAATTTCTAATTAACTATTTTCCTCCCTCCCTCCCTTCCAAGAAAAGCTACTATCCATCTGGAGGAAGACCTACTGGGGCTAGGGTTATTTTTTTAATCTTCAAATTTGCTGTGTAGGTAAAAGATGTCATGAGTCTACAAATGACTGCAGATCTCAGAGGCACACAGTGTTGACAGAAGAAGCTGAGTCAAACAGAAACAGCAGCAGAGGTGAAGGAAACATATGTTTATATATGTATTTAGGTATGTATATGTCTATATCTATCTATCTATCTATCTTATCCATTTATCTGTCTATCTATATCCTGGTTCTATATGATTCTTAAGATTATCATGGGTAATTATCCTACAGTAGATTTCTGCTTACTTTTGAAACCAGTGTTAAGTCTGCAGTCAGTACACACACACACACACACACACACACACACACACACACACACAAGCACACATCTGTACACGTGTGCAAAGTCGCTATGAGATCACAAAACACCATCCCTTGCAGTGAACTCAATCTTTGTCTTTCACTTGCTGCTCAGTTGGAACATGGAGTTGATGTCTCTTGATGAGCCTCGGAAATAGTCTAAGCAGCAGTGAGCGTCCTCCGTGGGATGCTCCTGCTCTGCTCAGTTGTCAGTAAAGTGGTCTGGAGAATACCATGGCATACTCAGCGTCATTGACACAGGAGCCATGTTTGTGCTGGAGACTGAGGTCCCCGAGGTGGCTGTAAAGCAGCTCCCCAAATGTTCTCTCAATAGAAGATGGGCATGGCTAACAAGTCAACCCGAGCACAGTCTTCCAGCAGGTGTGAGTTTCCTTCCTCGCACGGCCGCCTGGCTCTCAGCCTCCTTTGTTTCTATCCCAACGCCAGCTTCTAGTTCGCCATCCTTTTCTTTCTTTCAGCTGCAAACCATCTGGAGGAAAACCTACTGGGGCTCAGGTCATTTTTGTACCTTTTAAAATTGTTGCATAGGTAAAAGATTTCATCAAGCCTGTAAATGACCCTACTCAGATCTCAGAGGCACATGGCGGCATCCACAAAGGGCTCCTTGGTGAAGAAGCTGAGTCAAACACAGGTAGCAACAGAGGCGAAGAGGAGCATGTTCCGGCTACCAAACAGGCCGAGGAATACAGATCTGCCCAATTATAATTCAAACAAAAACAAGCGAGAAACTGGTGTAGTTGAGGCTGAGCATCTGGGCTTTGCATGCATGCATGCATAATTAAGCTTCAGGCAGCTGCAGGCAGCTGCAGGCTTCTGCAGTGCAACAGGGCGGGCGGGTGGGCTATCATGCTACACAGTGGTTGCATATCAAGGAGCTCTTTTTAAATTCACATGAATGCTATGATTAAAAAGACACCAGCAAAAGTTAAACAGCATTCAAGACATCAGTGAATTGTGATCCAGGTCACGAGGAAAACAATGGAAAGCGACCTGGTTTCCTCTCATTGTTCTGCTTCCTCCACACAGATGAGAGCAGCACCGTGGACTTTGTCTTAAAATACACACACTCGGTAGATCAAAGGGATCAATGCACAGTTAAGCAACTTCCAAGGCACCACAGGAAGGGAAAAAAATTGTCTGCTTTATTTTGAAAGACAACAGAAGAAAAAAATCACGCACATGCATTGGCGTAGTCTGATATGCAGATAGTTAGCTTTAGAAGAATTAAATATTCATGGGAAATACAAATCTCCCCCATTATATTTTTTGATATATATGAAGCCTTGCTCTCAAGGCCCCTTGTGTTTACACAATAGACAGGCGTTCTCGCCACAGATTCCATCCCATGATGTCACCCGTCCACAGCAGAGCTGCCTTTGAGGGACTGAGCGGGCAGGACCAGGGAGATCACCAAGGTGCTGGGGGCACAGTCCACAGTGCTTGTTTCTCATCCCCAGGTGCAGTGCGGTACTGCTGTATTGGTTATTTCATTGCTCACCTTTGTGTGACAGGGAATGAAAGGGATTTCTTGGGAGCCTTTAATCTGATTAAGCACACAAGGGTGACCACTGGTAAGGGCAAGGTGCCCAGGACAGGGTGGGCATTGCTGCACACAGTGGATTTGCCATCCCTGAAACTCCCTACCCGCCTCCTTCTGGCTTTCTTCCCCAGCTGATGTGCCAACTCACACAGAAAACAGGATTCCAAGAGTGGTTTTGTTGAAGGGGAAAGATGAAAAGGATGGTCTTGCTCCTTATAGAAGGCTGAAATAAAGAATTTAGTAGTCAGAGATCAGCAGGATGAATGGAAACAAAACCTGCTTAAAAGAAGGCGTTAAGAAGGTGGGGAGAGCAGCAACAAGAAAATAGTCCTCCAGATTTCAAGTTGATTCTGAGTTTAGTTAATTTTAATCCAGTTAGGACACGCACTATACTGATTCTATTCATTGGACTCATCCGCTCTAAACTGTGGTGGAATTATCTTCGCCTCTTTCCTCCCAAGCTTAGGGACACATTCCCCCATAGTAGATGAGTAATTGATAGAGGCAGGGCTGCCACAGCTTTCCCTAGGCATTTGGGCGATTGTGTTTGCACATGAGATGGCTGTTGGAGGGCGTTCCGTGTGTTGTCCTAGACCCTAACTTCTTACATTTCTGCCATTGCCACCATCCTCAGATGACTTTCAACTTACCTCCGACTTCAGATGTGAAGCTTTTGTTCTCTAGGGGAACATGGAAGTGTAGCTATATCTTTAAACTAATGTTTTTAGTTCCTTTGGATATGGACTGAGAAGTAGGGGTGGTTCTTTCTTGTTTTGTATTTGTGGAGTGGAGGTGGTGGGAGTGTGTGTGTGGGGTGTGTATGTGTGTGTGTGTGTGTACATCTGTCTGTCTATGTTTTGGTCTGGCTATATAGTCCAGGTTTACCATTACTTATCATCCTTCTGCCCAACCTTTTGAATACTGGGACCGTAGATGTGAACCGCCAAAGGTAGTCCAAACAGGTCTATTTGAGGTGGCAGCCTCCATCCAGGTTCCCTCAATAACTACTCTTTGACAGCCCTATCAACAGTGTGCAAGTATTTCCTTCCTTCTACATTGTCACCTACACTATCTTTTTTTTTTTGGTAATTCCTTTCTAAACTAAGATGGAGTCTTCCTTCTGGCTCTGACTTGCAGTTCCCTAGTCAACGCATAGGTTGAATGTTTTTCAGGCATCCACTGATCATTCAGATGTCTTCTTTTGAAAACTAAGTTCTTTGCCCATCTTTTACTACAGTTGTTTTTCTGCTGTTGAGTCATAGGAGTTCCTTGTATATTAGGTTTCAACTCTTTTTGGATTTATAGTTTGTAAATACTTTCTTCTGTTTCCATAGGTGGCCTTGGAGTTTTGTTGACTGTTTTCTTTCACTGTAAAGAAACTTTTCTTCCTTCTTCCTTTCTTCTTTTTCTTCTTCTTCTTCTTCTTCTTCTTCTTCTTCTTCTTCTTCTTCTTCCTACATAGACCTAGTTTATTTTGATTTTTGTTGTATAGTCTTTTGTGGTTGATTAAACGAATCATTACTGACGCCAACATCAAGGGATTTTTTTTTCCCCCTCTGCTTTCTCTTAGGATCTTCATGATTTTACATCTTTAGGCTTAGGTCTGTGTTCTGTTCTTCTGTAAGTAGATTTCCAGTGTCTCCAGCATCTTTCACTGAAGAGCCCATTCATCCTCTCTCCACTGTGTTTGTGGTACCTTTGCTTGGATGACTGTAGGTGTGGGCTGCTTCCTGAATCTTCCTCCCTCCCAGAGCTCTCTGACATTGGTTTCTACAACCATTCTGCTTTGCCTGAAATCTGAAACTGTGATGCCTCACGTTTTATTTTCCTTGTTCAAGATATATTTGAATAATCAGCATCTTCAATGGTTCCACACAGATTTTTAAATTATTTGTTCTACTTCTGTGAAATCTGCCATTGATGGTTTTGACAAGAACTGAATTAAATCTTAGCTAAGTTTAACAATATTAATTCCATCATTCCATGAACATGAGATATGTTTCCACTTATATCTTAATTTCTTTCATCAACTGAACATGTGGGTCTTTTATCATTTGGTGAAATTATACATTTGGATTTTCATGTTATTTCCTTATATTTTATTTCAATGTGTTTTTGTTTTGAGAGAAGATCTTTCTACATAGCCCAGGCTGGCCTCAAACTTGTGATCCTCTCTCTTCTGTCTCCAGAGTGCTGAATTCACAGTGCCAATTGAAATGGGGTTGTTTTCTACTCCCCTCTTTCTCATAGCTCATCATTAGTGCACATAAGTGTGGCCGATTGTTCTGTGTTGACAGCAGCCTTCCTAAATTTGTGTAATAGACTTCTGGGGGGTGGGGTGGAGCCCTTTAGGGCTTTCTACATACAGGACTGTGTCCTCTGTAGACAAAGATAGTTTTCCTTTTTCCTTTCCAATTTGGATGTTTTGATTTCTTTTTCTTGGCTAATTGAGAATCCTCATGGTTTCTTGCAAATACTGCATGCCCCCATTAATTCATCAAACTCAACCATTTGGGAAAGGAGCTGTTTACTTATACTTCTGCAAGAGGAAATAGGACTGGATCCATCTTTGTATCTGACTGTTGCTATCAAAGCCTTTACATTTCTGCAGAGCAGAAGAAACATTGCTTGGACAATAATCACACTATCTACCTTACAGGCATGGAAATAATGCTGTTAATTTTAGTAGCACTTCGGCAAAAACAGAAGACAAGTGTCTCTTCCTTTGCCTCTACTGAGCCCCCTCCTAGCCCTCACATACTCCTTTCACAGCTCAGCTGTGATTTTTGGATCTTTCTTACCAGGATGTTTCAAAAGAGATAAGTGCTAGGAATCAACGCACATGATCTTAATTACCAAACACAATTTGTTTTATTGTAAGCCATTCATTTCTCAATGGCCAGGAGACAAATGCTACATCCTAGCACTAAAGATAAACCTACCTTACCGTGAGACCGAAACACTTGTTCAGTAATTCATATTCTGACTTTACTGTTAAAGGTACCCTGAACTCTAAGGATACCCACCCAAAGGTGCTACTTCTTTAAAAGCACTGAGATCTGCTGCGTGTCTTCTTCCTTTTATGTTGCCTTTCTGAGACTCCCAGGCACTCAGCTGACCATTTTTGTGATTATATTTTCAAAATGTGTGTTTCTTAAAATTATGAGGTAAGATGCATTCCTTGTAGATTTACAACAATTAAAGATGTCTAAAACATATGGATGTAGTTTAGTGTCAGATACCCTGGGATATCCAGAGCATATATGGATGTCTGAGAATTTGATGAGTACTGAACAGGAGCCTAGAGAGCTACATCTGTATCCAATGACCTAGTCACCCAAGATGGAAATCAGGGGGAGCAGGGGGTCCTCTTTTGATTTGGAGGATTGAGCAGGGGGCCTTTATGTCCTGCACAACCCCAATTCTCTCAATTTTATATTTTAAATATCTATAGACTTGTGGCCTCTTAGCCACTATGTGTTAACTAGCTTCTAGCCTTGTCATTTTTAAACCCATTCCACCAACTGAGCAACCTAAGCCAACACTGGTCAGGTGCAATCAGTTCCCTATAAATCCCTAATAGGTAAGTTCCTCCCTCCCACAGGCAGAAGACAGACAAGCCTGTGTGGGTGCCCCACCCTCCTTGCATTAGGCACTTCTCTTGTCGTTGACAGTTTGGATCCTGCAAAGGAGGACCCGCAGAAGGGCCTTTGTAGTTTCTGGGCTTAGATTTTGCAGTCCCTTCTACCTATAGCATTCTGCGATATTCTATCTAGGCTCACTCCCGATCACCCAGTAACATGCGGTTTAGGGACCACAGCGTATTTAATGTCCTCTCTATTTCACACTTTCCCAGAGGGGTGCACCTACCACTCTTTCTCCCCACCCCAATGTACTCAACCTATGACTCCCTGATTGTCTGCATAGATGAGAATCAGTGCAGAGACTTTGATCAACCCTTTGGATGTTTCTGCAAAGAAGAAGTATAGCGCGTGCCCAATTATTGTTTCTTATGTGAGGAAAGTGTTGAGTTGGAAAGAAACATAAGGAGCTTAGGACAAATTACCTTAAAATCTGGAACATTTGCACATTGAGGAACACACAGAAGACGCAGAAAGGTTACTTTAGCCTTCCATTACCCTTCTTGTTGGTAGGTCAGAAAATGAGGAAGGATTTTTATAACCTCCTGCTGAAGCCTCATGCAAGAGGTTCACTCCCTATACCAGGGAGGAATGGCTTTCCTTGTTTCTGAAGACCCAGGATCCCAGGGAAGAACAAGAACTGACAATATTTGCTATGTCCCCAGTTCATTACTGAGATTAAACCATCTTTGCCCTACTGTACAATACCAGCCCCGGTCATGCTTCATGAAAACTAACAAAAGCATAATTTTAAAACCACAGTGTTAGGTCCTTATTTCCTTAGAAAGTTTCCAGTGTCTTGTAAAACTTACTGGATGAATGTGCATGTGATTGTCTTGTTACTCTATGCTTTATTATAGGGGCTGCCTAGCATGGGAGAACATAAAGACACCTTTTCTCTCTATGGCAGGGGTAAGAACTGAGGCTGGAGAAAGCAGGACCCCATAAGACTGGAGCCTGTAGGGAACCCACTTTACTCTCCTGCAGTCATGCTGTATGGTCAGCTGACATTACTGTCCCCCTCTGTGGGAAGAAAGATGAGAGAATCGAAAGCATGTCTTTGCTGTCAGCTCCCTCTGCTTACACAACCCTGACGTTTGAGAATGTCATGGACACGTGGCACGTGCATGGGTTTGTCACTCCAATGATACAAGGTGTCACTGTGCTTATCCATGCTCAACTCTAAAGCAGCGACCGCTGGAAGCTACCGAACATCACCTTGTTCCCAATAGCTAACCCCTTTGCCTTGCCTGGCTTCTTGGAGAATGAACTTATACAATGTGTGTGCTGTATGGAAAATGTAGTGTTTGGGGCTGGCAATACAGCTCAGCGGGTAAGAAGACTTGCTGCCAAGCCTGAGCATCTGTGTTCTATACCTAGATTCCTTGATAGAAGGACAGAACCGACCGGCAAGTTGTCCTCTAAAGTGAACATGTATGCCAAGGCACAAACACACCCCTCACATACACACACTCATGTATATATGTGTACACAAGTACACACAAATAAATGAACAAATGTAACTTCAAAAAATTAAAAGAAACCCCAGTTTAATATTAATTATTATATGTAAATAGGGCCATGAAAATTAGATTCTTGTCTTAAAAAAAGATTAGTTTATTTTTATTTTACATGTGTTGGTATTTTCCCTGTGTGTATGTACATGTACCATATGGTCCCATAGGACAGAAAAAGGTTTAGGATCCCCTGGAGCTGGAGTTACAGAAAGTTCAGAGCCACTATGTAAGTGTTGGGTACCAACCTTGGGTTCTCTGCAAGAGCAGCCAGTGCTCTTAACCTCCAAGCCATCTCTCCAGCCCCTAGGTCCTTTTCTGTTTTGTACATTTCACTTAATTCCAGAGAGTCACAGACTGTAACAAGGCAAAGATGCCTAGAAATCACTCCACTGAATCCCGCTGTTTCATAGACAAACAGGCCAACATTGATAAACATGCCTCTGGATAGAGAGGAGACAGATGTACCACATAGGAAAATGGCAGTTTATAAAGGTAAAATAGGAAATCCTGTGTTAGGATGAGGTGTTTAATTGTAACTGGGCATGTTAATTAGGTGAGCCAAAGGGGGCTTTTGATTGCTGGACTTCAATACTTTGATAGCTGGACCTTGGTAGTCATCCTCAGGAGGCAGCATTGGCCAACTAAGGGACTAGACCTTGAGGGCTAGCTTCAGGAGTGTAATCTAAGGCAGAGGGAATGGGGGAGAAGAGGCTTGCCAGAGCCCCACCCTTAAGTGGGCTGGTGTTCCTCCATCAGAAACTGACCTGGCCAGAGTCCATCAACCTGGCCAGTATCCAATTAAAGCTTGCTTTAAATTCGGCTCAAAATTGTGGAACTAGTTTTTCTCTTGCAAATCTCAGTATTAACACGAGCCCCAAATCACTTCGGCCTCCAGGTCCTAGTTGGTGTCTGCTTTTGTGTAGTTTGCTCTTGCCTCACCTCCTGACTTGGATGGCCTCAACTGCTCTATCTTTGGGAAGCCTTCTGTCTCTTTGGTTAGGTATGGCACCTACCTGCCTTCTAGCTCTGCAGCACTCTGTGCACACATTGGTCCCAGCATTCACCACAAGGTACTGAGAGCCTGCGAAGTCTTCGATGACTGGAACAGGTGAAAGAACACACCCTGTAAGCCTCCAAAGAAGCTGCTTTCCAGTAGCAATTAAGGATTGCAAATTTGGGGAGGGGAGGTGGTTGTGGTGATATTGTGTCCCCCAATATATTGTGCACCTTAATAAACTTATCTGGGGTCAGAGAACAGAACAGCCACTAGATAGACATAGAGCCCAGAAAATGGTGGCACACACACCTTTAATCCTAGCATTCTGGAGGCAGAGATCCATCTGGATCTCTGTGAGTTCAAAGCCACATTGGAAACAGCCAGGCATGGTGACACACGCCTTTAATCCCAGGAAGTAATGGCAGGAAGCAGAAAGGTATATAAGGTGTGAAAACCAGGAACTAGAGGCTGTTAAGCTTTCAGGCTTTTGAACAGCAGTTCAGCTGAGATCCATTCGGATGAGGACTCAGAGGCTTCCAGTCTGAGGAAACAGGATCAGTTGAGGAACTGGCGAGGTGAGGAAGCTGTGGCTTGTTCTACCTCTCTGATCTTCACCCCAATACCTGGCCCTGGGTTTGTTTTTATTAATAAGACCTTTGAAGATTCGTGCTACAGGCGGTCAGAGAAAGGCAGTTTTAGTCAGGGTTCTCCAGAGTCACAGATTTTTGTTTGTTTGTTTGTTTTTGTTTTTGTTTTTGTTTTTCGAGACAGGGTTTCTCTGTGTAGCTTTGCGCCTTTCCTGGAACTCACTTGGTAGCCCAGGCTGGCCTCGAACTCACAGAGATCTGCCTGGCTCTGCCTCCCGAGTGCTGGGATTAAAGGTGTGTGCCACCACTGCCCAGCCAGAGTCACAGATTTTATAGAATGAAACTCTCTCTCTCTCTCTCTCTCTCTCTCTCTCTCTCTCTCTCTCTCTCTCTCTCTCTCTCTCTCTCACACACACACACACACACACACACACACACACACACACACACACGAATTTATTGGAATGACTTACAGGCTGCAGTCTAACAATGGCTAGCTGTGAATGGAAAGTCCAAGAATCTAGAGTTGCAGAGTCCCATGAGGCTGGGTGTCTCAGCTGGTCTTCCGTAGATGCTGGAATCCCAAAGAAGTAGGCTCCAGTGCCAGTGAAGGAATGGACGTGCTGGCAAGGTGAGGGCAAGCAGGTGAAGGGTGAACACATCCCCTTCAGTCTTCCATTGTCCTTCCAGGAGGTGTGGCCCAGATTAAAAGTGTGCCTTTCTGCCTCAAGATCTGGATCACAAGTGTGCCCTCCATTTCTGGGTTGTAGTCCATTACAGACATAGTCAAATTGACAACCAAGAATAGCCATCCATCCCAGGCAGGTTTGGTTTTTCCTAGGGATGTGGCAGGAGAATTCTGATATAAGGACTCTGTGAAAGACTAAAGGAGGCCATGAACAGTGTCTGGACTTGGAGTAGGTCTCAGATGCACCTTAATTCACCCAATATGAATTCTTCTCTCAGGACTTTCTTCTGATCTGACCACATGCTTTTTTTCTTCTTCTCTTATTTATCACTCTTTTTTCCGGCATTTGAGATTTTTGTGTTTCTTGTCAGGAGCACTGGGGGATTTTGATAAATAACCAGTGCTAACATATGCCTGAACTAAGCATACTGCTCTGCAGAGCAGAGGAGAGCTAAGGCTGCTGATCATAACATGGGGGTTCTAGCTTGGGTTTTCCTGGGGGTCTGATATGCTCACAGAAGTCTTTACCCTGGAAAAGCGAGGCAGGAGTCAGAGTCAGGAGATAACTGCAGGAGGGGACTTGGAAAGATGCATCCATGTGTCCTGTAAGCCATTAAATTTGTAGCCGTGGCTATAGAAAACCCTAACCGTGATGACTACAAAAATATCTGTAGAAAATTCCCATTTTAGGCTTAATATTTGGGAGCCTCAGCTCCCAGCCTGCTGAGCTCCAGCCTTTGGCTTTTGAGATTTTAATTAAACTCTCCTGGTGTGCTCCTGTGAGAATGAAGTGAGCTGATATATGAAAGTGCTTAAGCCCAGCTAATAGGCCTCAGTAAATTATTAATATCAGCATGATTATTATTTTCATATTCTACTGCTGGTCAGACTCCTCTAGCCAGGATCTGTTCCAGCTTGCACTCAGTACACATTTGCTTCGAGCGTGGGCAGAGAAAAGAAAAGGAAAACCCAGTTGTTGACCTTGAAGCTCAGGAGCTTTGTGTAAGGAAGGCATTGGTGAGTCAGGCGGCTGTCTCTGAGATGAGGAAAGCGACGGGCAAAGCTGAAGAACACGTTACTTCCGCACAAGGGAAGGTGCAGAGCGGGACTCACAGTTAGCTGATAGACAGGGAGCAGGCAGGGTTCGCCCTTTCCCCTGGAGCTTCTGAGAAGTTGGGGTTAGAAAACTGGGTTAGGTCTTCTTTAGCCATTTCACTAGCCAGGCAGAGTCCAGCCAAGAGTTCGTTTAAAAACACACTGCAAGGTAGGGATGGGTCAGATGGAATCTGTTTAAAAAAAAAAAAATCCCATTAAAAGAAAGAGCAAGCAAAGATTTTTTTTTTCCCTTCAAAGGAATGCCTAATTTGGAGCTTTTCAGTATTCCTGTCTACTGAGGAGAATATTTGCATCGCTACACAGAATGGCTTTATCCTTTATTTGCAAGCCCAGCTGACACTTCCCGATGCAAATCAATGAATTTGTACTTGCAAAAGGCGCCCACCTGCATGTGGAGGCAGAGGCTAAGAGCTCTAACCTGTGTTTCTACGTGGGTTACCTTCTGCCCTCACCCTTTCTCGTCTCCCGGCAGTCTTTCTGTCCATCCAGAATTCCACTCACATCTCAAGTGAAATGATCTCTCTCTCCTTTGTTCACTCCCATTCTCCCGGCATTCACAGCTTCAGCCGCTCCCCACCACTAATTCGGTCCTTGTGTCGTGAACGCCTTCCTGAAGCTTAGCTTTGACATTATCTCCCCCACTTGTGAAAATGCCTCAGTGTGTCTTTCTTGTTCCATAAAAATCCCTGCTTCTAACACAGCCATGGCCCACTCCTCCCACATACCACCGAAGCTATTCCTCTTCATCGGCACTGAGCCTGATGCATAGAGCATTTAGCATCATTTAAAAGAAAAAAAATTATTTTATTTTTAATTATGTGTATGTGATTGTTGGGGGTGGTATGTGCATGTGAATACAGGTGCCCAAGAAGGTCAGAAGAGAGTCTCATGTCCTTTGGCACCCAAGAAGGGTGCTGGGAATTGAACTCGAGTCCTCTGCCTCACTCAGACAGTTTCAGGTCCTGAGGCCACACAGGTCCCAACACCTAACCAATGAGCCATTTCTCCAGCCCCAGCTTCCTTGTTTTGAAATGGCCATTCCAGTTCTTCTTTTGTTTTTTAGAGTCCTCACTGCTACTGAATCATATTTCAAGTGATATTTCTTCCTTGTCTCTGGATATCTCTTTACATAAATATTACATGTCATCATGGGCTTCTTATTTTACACACGCCTATGCACTTACAACATGTAAGCTGTTGAAGGTATGTACATATCCATCTGTGGGTGTTTCCTAAACTGGACACATTGCCTTGAATATGCAATGATAAAGAGATGCTTTTAAATTCAGTAATTGGTAAAGATAATATTTTTCTTCTTTTAAAAAAAATTCAGCTAAACTGAGCGTGGTGACACATGCCTTTAGTTCCAGCCCTCAGGAGAGAGACAGAGGTAGCAGAATGTCAGTGAATTTGGGGCTAGACTGGTCTACATAGGGAGTTCCAATATAGCCAGAGCTACATAGAGAGATGCTGTCTCAAAATACGCCCCCCCCAAAAAAAAGCAGCATAGATGAGAGCCTGCAAAATGGGTAGATACAGCATGTTTCAGTATCTCTGAGCTGAACTGTGTGAGCATGCATGTACATGCAAATGTACCCCGCCCCCTGACACACCCCATGTAATTACTTACTTGGGTCTAAAGTGAAATACACGGCTTTAATTATGAGATGCTTTGAGGGGAAAGAATAGGGCCAAGGGAGTAATGATTACCAAAGTATCACACGAGCCCCAAATGTAGTGACTTCAAACAAGAACTGATCATTATCTCACAGAGTTCCTGTGTGTCTGGAGTCCAGGAGACACAAGCGAAGCTCGCTCAGGTCTCTCATGAGGCTGTTGCCACGGTGTCAGCTGTGGCTGATGTCATCTGAGGACTAGGGAGCCCGAAAGGTCCATCTCTAGGTGACTCATTCAGATGGCTGGTTGTGGGCAGCTGCCCTTGATTCATACCATATGGCCTCCTGTAGGAGTCTCTGAGTCTACGGGGAGGAGAGCTTGGGGCGGCGGACGACATCAATGCGTATGAATTTGGCTTGGGAACACACTGACCGACCGTTATTGCCACAATACCCAATCAGTGACACAGCACAGGAGGAAGGTGACAGGGAACCATCCCTGAAGCCAGCTGGCACACCTCAGAAACTACTGTGTGACTGCTTTTGGACACCAGTAGAAGGAGACATCAGTTGTCTTCTCTTTCATGTCATGGAGTCTGGCAAAAGCTAAGGGCTAGTGTACACAGATGGCCTGGTCTGCTGGGAATTGACCTCCCCATCCCACCCCCCACAAAAAAAAATCAAAGATTCATAATTAGGGGATGCTCCAGGCTTCTCTGTCACATTTGGAACAGGTACATCCTCATAATCACCTCACAGCCCCTGGGAGCTCTTGAGCTTAACATGGCAATCTAAGTCTGTAGGCTGCCAGAACGCCCCTGCTACTTCTGACTTTTCCCTCTCCTTTTCTTTTTTTAGGGCCAATTTCCATCAGAATGGAAGGTATTTCTCTCTCCCTTTGGAAACAAATTCTCTTAATAAGGATCTGGGTTGGTTCAGTTATTTACTTGGCCCCTCTCTGCTGCAAGGGATGATTATACACATTGCATTTCGGTGACACACTCATTTGAAAGGATTCATGTTTCTAATCAGAAAAAGATAAAGTTGTTTTTTTTTTCTTTCCTAACATCTGGAGTCTGATGAATAATTACTATAATCAAACAAGAGGCCATTGTATATTGGGTATTTTTTTTTTCTTTTTTAGGCTTCAAATGCCTCTCTGTGTGCAAGAATCGTGGTGTGTAGCCTTTTGTTCTAAAGCATGCTACTGGCCTACTCAGGCACCATACTAGCTGGCATCAAAACTAAGTCAACATGGCCTAATGTTTATCTTGCCTCTCTGAAATCCTTTAGACAACCCCATCACTCTATTCAGTGTTCTGAAACGTGTTCCCCCAGTACCTCTTAGCATGAAGGGGCAGAATGCTGGCTGATCATCTCCATTACCATTACTGAGTTAGGAATTCTATATCAAAAGCAATAGAGCCACAGGGGTGGGCTGTTAAGATGAGCAGCTAGACCCTGCAGTGAACGCATCACAATAACGGAAGTCAAAACAACATGCAGCCAGCTTTGCAATGAGAGGGTGGGGCCTTGTATTTAGATAGCCTGACCAGCCTTGTCACTGGTGGGCCTGTCCCTGAGTCACATTCCCTTTACTTCTCTAGACTTCAGAAAGTTTATCTTTTTTTTTTTTTTTTTTTTTTCAGACTCTTGGTGCTTGGCTATACGAGCTGACCTTGCCATCGAGTATTCTAGCCAACTCGAAAGCTCATGTGGACTTGTGCCCAGCTCTGTGCTTTGTGAGAGAAGCCAGGGAACTGAATCTCATTGTGCAGATAGTGAAGAGATGGTAGAATCACTGTGAGAACTCCTGTTCTCCTGAGTTCATTTGCTAATCGTCGCGGGCACTTTATTTTCTGATAAGTGAAAATGACGGAGGACTCTGGAGCCCTTTGGGCACCTTACCTCGTGGTTCCTAACTTTCCTTAACTCTCTTACACATGGAAACTGTTCTGTAAATTCTTACCAGTTGATGGCAATAAATCCTGAAGAATTTGTTGTTTCAGATCTGGGTGTGGCTCACTGAACCACGATGCTTGTCTTGGTTACCTTTCTACTGTTGTCAGAAAACACCATGACCAAGGCAATTTATGGAAGTGTTTAATTGGGCTTATGGTGTTTGAGGGCTAGAGTCAGTCATGCCAGGGTGAAGGTATGGTGGCAGGAACAGCTGCCAGCTCCCATCTGAAACATCAAGCAGGAAACAGAGACTGCACTAGAAATGGCACAAATCGTTTGCTACCTCAAAGCCAACCTCAGTAACACTCCTCCTCCAACAAGGCCACACCTCCTAGATCTTCCCAAACAGTTCCATCAACTGGGGACCAAATATTCAGACATATGAACTTATGGTGGCCATTCTTATTTAAACTACCATGGTACCAGAGGCAAAATGCCTAGAATTGGATAATGTTACATAAAATTTAATAGAGATAAATTTTATTTTTTTACTAAAAGAATTTATAGTAGTTTATTATATTTTCTTTGTGTTAAATACATAAAATTTAGTATCGTAACTAATTTTTAATTCTTTTTTATCTTTGTGTGCATGCCCATGACATAGGGGCAGTGTTCACATGCTACACTGTGAGTTTGGAGGTCAGAGGACAACTTTGTGGAGTTAGTTCTCTCCTTCTGACCTTACAGAGGTTTCCAAAATTGAACTCAGGTCATCAGACTTGGTAGCAAGCACCTTTATCCACTGAACCATTTTGCTGGCTCATTTTGCTGGCTCATCTTAAGTATTTTTAATTATACAGTTCAGTTGCACTAAATACATTTATAATGTCCGACTACCATCATCAATTTCCATAATTGGTTTTACTTTATAAAAATGAAATTCTATACCCATAATAAATAGTGGGTAAACTGCCATTCCAACTCCAAGCTCCTGACAATCACCATGCTACCTTTACTCTTTATGATTTAGACTGTTTTAAATCTCTCGTATAATGGGGTAACATATTTGTCTTTCTGTGCTGTCAGGTTTCATATATACTAGAAGACATGTCCGAATCCCCCTCCATGTTAAGGTTGAGAGTCCAAATGACGGTCTGTAGATTAATGAAATTTTGGAAACTCAGTCATTATAAAAAGTCAGTAGGGTGGTGAGGAGGTGCAGTGGGTAAAGTGCTTGCTGAGCAAGCCTGATGGCTTGAGTGCTCTCTGCAGAACCAGCTTAAAGATGTAAGGAGGCAAGTGACTACACACAGGTGTTCTCTGGCCTCCAGATGTGTGCCTTGGCACGCATGCACTCCGCCATATATCCTACATGCACGATAATAATGCACAAACGTCTTTTTAAAAAATTTATTTATTATGTATACGGTGTTCTGTCTGTATGTTTGCCTGCAGGCCAGAAGAGGGCATAAGCTCTCATTCTAGATGGTTGTAAGCCACCATGTGGTTGCTGGGAATTGAACTCAGGACCGCTGGAAGAGCAGTCAAGGCTTTTAATCGCTGAGTCACCTCTCCGACTACATAAATATCTTTTAAAAAAAGAAAATTCTTTACACGTTTTATCAATAGATAGCTGAATAATTATTACTGTATAAATGCAGTTTTGAACTTATTTCAAGAAAATGAATGGTAGAAATGTTGTAGAATATTAGGTAAAGATATGTTACATTTGTTTATGCTGTGGAACATTTGTTTGGTGATGCAAAGATGTGTTGCATTCTTTTATGTTAGATTTGTTTAATTCTGTGAAGCCATGCTAATTTTCCCATCTAAAACACCTGATTGGTCTAATAAAGAGCTGAACAGCCAATAGGTAGGCAGGAGAAAAGATAGGTGGGGCTGGCAGACAGAGAGAATAAGTAGGAGAACTTTGGGAAGAAAAGATCGAGGTTTCAGGAAATTAAGATTTCTTATAAAGAAACAGAAAACAAATATAATAATGATTGTTAGAACAAATGAATGTAGGGTGATGATAATGTGTGTGTGTGTACATATGTGTGTGCACATGTGTGTGTGTGTGTGTGTGTGTGTGTGTGTCCCAAAAGGTCCTGATTGCAAAACTGTACCTGTTTATAGGTCAGGAATGTGTCCTAGGGTGAAGTTATCAGAGGAAAACAGAGGAGGGCATAAGGCAAATTTCCATTCTTGTTATAATAACTTTTAAATTGTTATATACATTTTCAGTTCATCAAAGTGGAATCCTCTTATACCTCAGGTGCCTTTGGGAGCAAGCATGGGTATTACATAAATATACACTTCCCAATGAATACAAATGAAAACATTTCCTCTAACTAGAATAGTTTCTATAATTAAACATTAAAAATTAAAACAGATGAGAGAACGCTGGAATAATGATTCCATTAAAAAGTTTTCTTATAATGTTCAGCGTTTGAAAAGTGGTTAAAAGCAATTATATTTTTATCTTTTGGGCCTTTAATGGAACTTAGCTCATGCAGCAGGAGTGCCAGCGCTCAGCCTCATTTCCATAGTTAGTTAGGAACCTGTAGGCAGGCAGGCACGCACAGCCCTAATATTCCTCCCAAGGACTCCGCTAGGGCCAGAGAGATTAAGGCAGGGCAGCACCCACACTGCAGGTCATTACTGCAATTAGGTTTGTTCTTGTCAGGGTCTATTTGGAAAGGATTAACATTGTAATGTTTATAGACCGCAACTATGCTTTTATCCCAGGCTCTCACTCCGGCCTCCCCAGGAAGAATTTGTCCCGTGAAGTCAAGAGAGCAGATAGAGAGAGTGAGGAGCAGAGTTCTTGGCAGCAGAGTCCTTCTGGCAAAGGGGTGGGACTCTTACTGGCAAAGCTGGGTCATCTGGTCAGAGCACTCAATAATTACAGAGGTGAATAAGACAAACAGCCACCCCTTCCCAAGACTCACAGAAGGTTCCAGTGAAATCCTTTATGTCCCTCCAAGGAAGGACAAGTACAGGCAACGACCAAAGCAAGGCGTGGGACCGAAGAAATGTGATAAGCACCTTGATTTTGTTTCCGCTTAGGAACCTGTGACTTAGGAACGCGGAGGTTCAACAAAGAAACAGAGACGCTTCAGCGGTTGCTTGCGAATGTTTGAGTTTCTCTTTAGTCTTTAGAAGGCTCACATTGTTTAATCTGAACACTCAATAGCCCTTGTAAGTTTTTAACAACAAAAATTCTTTTTACACCTGTGCTCTCAAGAGCAAGCAGATAAAGGACATCTCTCCCCTCCCTGTGCAATTTCAAAAGGGAAACGACCTAATCTGGGATTAAACAAAGCCGAATAAACATGCCTTACCAGCTCACCAAAGTTTAATGCAAGTCACCTGTTCATCTAATGCTAGTTCATTTGAAAAGTGAATGGCCCAGCAGCTGGGCCCCAACCAAATGAGAAAGGAGGGCGGGGCTCTGTCTCAGGCATCTTTCACGCTTCCTTTCTCTGCCAGGCCACACTCCTTCCAGTTAAGACTGTGCAGGTAGGTGTCTTCTGCCCCCGACTTGTGGACAGCTCCACTTCTCACCTTCCCAGTCCCTACTTTGCTCAGCCATTGACTTGTGGCACTCCTTTGGGTACACAGTGGAAATTCGGGGACCTCAGCTGAGGTGTGACTTTCAAGGTAGGGAGGAAGAGAGGAATAGAATGGGCTAGGAAATGACACCCTGGTCCCTGCCTTCTCAAGCCCACCTAGGAGGCACAGACCTTAGTTCCTGCTCTCACTGACAGAGCTCATGGGGTTTCTTTGTCTTTCTTAGTCACTCCATGCCTTACAAAACCATCAGAAAACTGGAGCGATCCACACAAGCAATTTAGAAACGGACAAAAGGAAGTGTGGTTTCCAAACAGGCCCTTGCCCATGTGGTAACACATGAAAGTGTCTTAGCAACCCAGAATCCTGAGCACCAAACACAACCAGATACCAGGTTGTTCCTCTTCAAATACCCTGAGAAAGATAGCCCTCACTCCCAATACTTACCTAGTAATGATTTGATTTTTGATTTAAGGATTGACCTAGCAGAAATGGAGAATGAAGAAACAATAGACAGATGTATAGAGAAGCTGCGTCTTGTTGGGCCTTGGAATTTTGTGGAAACACAGCAGCAGCACAGGAACTTATTCATTATATACAGTATACTCTAGGAGTCATAGGGTTGGCTAATCTAAGGAGGCCTATAGGAAGCAGTCTCAGTTATGGTTACCAGGGAGGGTGACTCAGTGGTTGATAGTTTCTGCACACACTGGTTTCAGCTCAAGGTCATCCACTCATAAACATCTGTATTCTGGCCAAGGAAGGCTTTGCCATTCCCATGGGTCTGAGAAATTGGGGTCCTTGGCATGGCTCTGCTCATGTCAACAATGCATCTTCAGGACTCTATCCACTCTCCACACAGAATCCTGAGCTGCAAACATAACCAGATCTCAGGTTCTTCCTCCATGGATATTCTGAGAAACATGGCCATTCTCAACACTTAAGAACTTGCAGTTTTGGACTCTAGTGATAATGTGTTCCAAGGGATGCTTTTCTGGGAGTAAATATTTACATTTGATTAATGTGGAAGAATATCTTAACTTTGCCCACTTGGGTACTTTGGCTAAGGTGGAAGAGGTATGATGTCATCAAATATGGAGGAAAATGCATGTGCTGTCCAGATAGCAGAGATTTACTCAAGGCAGGGGCATCTTTCTGAGTTCGAAGAAGAGGACTCTTAAGCCGTAGGATATAAACAAGGAACAATCAAGGATAGAGTGGATACAGTGGACAGAGTCCTGAAGGAGAGCCATTAGAAATCCAGCTAAGGACTAAATATCCTCCTGTCATGGAGTAGCATAAGCCACTAACATGAGTTATTCTCAAAGTATGGTTTGATCCTGGGGCCACATTTTCTGAGGACAGTACCCATCCTGAATCTGACTACATCAGTCACAGACTCAATAAACATATCAACCATTAGACTTTGGAACACCATTATCAGGTTCACGAAGCACAACATTGCGACTGCTTCAATTGTGTGAAACATTTGCCCAGGAAGGGACATGTTTTAGGTGACTTTTGTCTATAGACAGCAGTCTGAACAGTGAGAATAGTAGGGTCTCCGATGATCTTCCATTGGACTCTATCACCCTTGCTTTGATTGGCTAGAATCTGAAGCAAGTGGCATCATGCTGCAAGCATTTGCTCATTGTACGACTCCATCCCAGGGTCTCCATAGCAACTTCCTCTTACGCTTTACAAGACAGGAAAGTAACCAGTTAGCCTTGACAGATTTTGGTCATGCCTAAGTACACCTTAGTGGTTTTAGGAAAGATCATTTACGACATTAAAAACAGTACTAGAATCATTAAAATATTACAAAAGCATAACCTTTAAAAAGCATGCATTATAAAAAAGGCCATGTAAAAATACAACTGACTAGATAGATTGCATGTCTGTTATTTGGACATATGCATCTTCAGGACTCTATCCACTCTCCACACAGAATCCTCAGCTGCAAACATAACCAGATCTCAGGTTCTTCCTCCATGGATATTCTGAGAAACATGGCCATTCTCAACACTTAAGAACTTGCAGTTTTGGACTCTAGTGATAATGTGTTCCAAGGGAAAAATCAAGGATTCAGAAATTCCTTCCTTACCCTTACCCCCCAAAGAATATGTTATTGTGACATCCTTCCAACAAAACTTGGAGTCTATATTGCTTCCAGTTAGTACTGGACAACTCTGTTTGGGACAGAGTGCTGTGAGGATGCTCCTATGTGAATTCCAATGAGGGGTCACAGTGAACAATTTAAACTCCATCAAGCACATGGGGAGGGAGTCATACTCTAAAGAAATCTCACCTTTCCCAGGTAGAGAGCACATGGATAAAGTCTGAGGAGAGAAAGAGGGAGAAGGAGAGAGGGAGATGAGGAGAGGGTTGATATGGAGAGACAGAGATAAGGAGAGAGAGATGGTAAGGGGGAGGGGCATGAAGAAGCAGATGAGGTCATGGATAGCTCACCTCTTACCTTTCCAGAACCATCATAGATAAACTGAATCAGAAGCTCTCAGAGTCATTTGTACCCCACAGAAACTTTAAAGAATACAAAATAATTCAGGGCATGGTAGTGCATGTCTTAATCCTAGCACTTGGGAGAGAGGAAGATAGAATTAGAATAATCACTTCTTTCAAACCACAAAGTAAATGACTACAACATCTTATTTCTGTTTAACAAACTTTTATATCTTTGTTCCAGTTTCAGCTATGCTTTCTAAAAGTAAGATATAGTAACAATAGCATTGTCCAAATGGTAAGGGACATTGGTAAGGGCCAGACTGTCAGAATTCATCACAGTGTTAGGCTAGCATGTCACAGCAAGAGAACACAGGAACTGCTTTCCTTGGGGGCAGAAAGAGACCAAGAGGATTAGGTTATAGACAAAAGGTACCCCAGATGATTGGGATTACTAAATCATCATCTGAGGTTGGGCTTCCATTTGTGGACAAGGAGAGCTGATGGATGCTAAGCTTTGTATGTATGGGGCATGGGACCGTGATGATGACCTAATCATGACGTAGCTTGGATCTTATTGTTCACAGTGTGGATCGTGTCTCATAATCTTGGAGGATTCTATTTGAAAACAATGCCAAAACACGAAATATGCTTAGGGCTCATAATTTCTTTCATATGTGGCAACAGAGCCTGCTCATGCTTCATAAAAACAGAGGGATATTGCTCACAGCTGTATTTGGCCCATTCCCACACACCAGAGAATTTGCTCCCCTTTGCTATTTTTATAGCAATCTTTGCCACTTTACTCCTTTCCTTTTCTCCTCCTTTTGATTCAGCAGCAGCTGCATTCAATAAAACACGGTGACAGATAGATGGATCCTACAGAAAATCTGCTGATTGCTCTTTCTGTAAACCTCAAATGTAAACAATACAGGGACATTTGTTTTCCTGTCATGTTTCTTCTAGTACATAAAGACGAAGAACCAAATCAATCTGGGGGAAAAATAATAAGTTGTCAGTCCCTCCTGGTTGACTCTTGGGTACTCGTGCTTCCTGGGGAAGAGGGCAGACAAATGGCTGACTTACCCAGGGACAAGAGGGTTTCTGCTCTCCTGATTGTAGAATTCCTCAGCAAGAAAACTCTAGAGAAGAAAGTTTAAGTCTTAGCCATTGAAATGTTTTTCATTTGATCTTTACAAAACACATTTATTTATTTATCTATCTATCTATCTATCTATCTATCTATCTATCTATCTATTTATTTATTTATGTATCTATCTATTTATTTTGGGTTTGTGTTTACATGCATGCATGTGCCACTGTGTGCACATGGCGGTCCCAGGGCAGCTTGTTGGAATCAATTTTCTCTTTTCATCCTGTGGGATTTGTCAGAACTCAGGTGGTCAGGATTGGTGGTTAGGTGACTTAACCCGCTGAACCATCTCACTGGCCTTCTGTGGCCTTTTAGGTATAACTAGACTCAGTCCACAAAACAACAGATGAAGCCTATTGTTTATGGAATAGACAGGATTCTTCCCAGTACTTCCTATGATAAAATCTGAATGTGCATATTTTATTATTTTGAAAAGAGTTAGGATCTTATGAAGTAGTTGAAGTTCATCATAACTCACCATCCACCCACCAATAATTAAAACTGATGCTGGACAGATTTTCAAATTAACTGCTCAGTGAATTGTTTTCTGGTATCATTGTAATTGTACTGATAGATGTCATACCTTGCTAAAGAGAAGTCAACTTCACCCAGACTTGAGTAGTTCTTCTGCTTTTTCTTCTGAAAAAAAAAATGTTCACATCTGTATTTTTCAAGTTGGAAAATACACTATGTTGTCAATAATGTAAAAGACATGGATTACACTGTGTGATCAGCAACAGCAAGCAAATCTGATCTCAGAGGACAAAGGCAGCAAACAGCGACACAGGTCACTTAGGCACCTCAATTTCTCTGGAACTTTCTGCCACTGGGAAACATTTTCAGCCCCAAGTTATAAAAGTGACAGTCAGTCAGCCTACATGGAAATGAATCCTGTCATTTCACTTGGAAAATCTCCCTCTGAAGACAGTAATTCCAGCGTCGTCACCCCTTTACGTGAAGACAATGGAATTAATGTTTAGCCGAGCAATTCAATAACACATTTTAGAGACATGGCTGAGAAATTATGGAAATTCTACTATTTTCCTTAAAAATCCATCACCACATTGTTAGTTATCATAGTAGCCACACGAGAACTCAGAGGGAATCTAACTGACTCATTCACAGAACTCCACTGAGAAAATAACGTCTTTTGTTGATGAAAAGTCTATTAAGAGCTTCATTCCATCATCAAGTTCTGGCTAGTTGATGTCGGCATGAGGTGCCCAGTAGGGATTAGAAATAATGCTCTTTAATTCTCTGAGGAGATTTTGCTTAAGTACTTACACTGGCCTTGAATTTGGACTGCCGTGAATAGAACTGAAACACAAATGTTATCCCCATGGAGGATAAAGACAGCTAGAACATTCACAGGAGGGGTTGCTAGGAAGGCTCTGATCCAGACCCAGGCTTCTGGTCTGTGGTTTAAGCAACTGACAAGCCTTTTCTCACTTCTTTTCCCAATACGCAAACCTGAGGATAGCCGTCAAGCCAATTCTGTAGATAGAACCACAATCTTCTGTAACGTTCTTGCTTATCAAAATATAGTTACTTGTGTATGCAATCAAGTTTCTCTTTATATTTCCTTTAGCTGCTCTTTAAGTAGAGAGCAAAGGACTGGCTGTGACCTCTATAATGTCCAGCATGTTTACAGAGTAAATGTATTTTACATAGCTTTTGTGAAAGTAGATTGAAAAGGGGTTAGCTAAGGTGCATGGGTTACAGGAAATGGTAGAAATGAGTTATTTGAGGCTCTCAGTCTTGATATAAAGTTGTTGGTAAAAATACAGACACAAAACTAAAACCAGGTGTCAGCAACCACTGAGAAGTGCCCTACCGTGTGCCTGCTGTGCTGGGGGACTTTGATCAGCATCCTGATGCTGTTCCGTTCTCCCCTTACAATTCTCTTAGCTCCCATCTCTTCCTTTGGCATTATTTTCTTGTTCCATCAAAATACGCTGAGCAACTTGAAGGGGGTACTGAATAGGCTTTGGGAATGTGTGGTGGTTTGTTTTATCTACCACCCCCTTTGGACAGTGGATATTCTGGCTTCAAGCTCTTGGTTGTGGCTAGACAGACAACTCACAGAAAGACAGATAGCCCCGTGAGGTGGCTGTCCATGGCTTTGCTACCTCTTCTCCTGCCTTGCGCTGCCGGAGACTCTGTTTTTGTCTTTTTTTTTTTTTTTTTGAACTTGTGGGTGGCATTACAGACTTATGAGGTCAACTCAACTAGTGTTTCCCACAGATTTTTCTTTACTTGTCTGTACCAAAGTCCTCTGGTATAGAAAAGTCCTTTGTAAGGTGCCAACATCTGCTAATCTCCATGGAAACTTTCGGTGACAGCCCAGGTATTGTTGCCTGGATCAGATTAATCAAAGTGGATTTGCATATGCAAAAGTCAGTGAGCTGGTGCACATAGTTCAACAGTGAGATGAAGTCCACCAGGCTGCAACCACAAACACTGACCTTGGCTCAAACCATACGTCTTGGGGATTCAGTGTTGAAATAGATGTCTCTGGATCGTTCACCTACTGACTGTTTCTGTTTGAAAATGAATATCCCCATTGAAGGTCTTGCTATTCTATCCCAAGGCACTTCCCATCCCACTGGCTTAAATTCCTGTTGGAATCCAAATGAACAAACAAAGCGAACAGACCAGGTGCCTCTGCCCTTCAGTCGTGGCTTTGGGAAGCAGAGTGAGATGGGCACACACACCAGACACTGCTGTATTCAGTACTGTCCAGTGCTGCTTTCCTGCCAGTACACTGTGATTAAAGAGGAGGGTCGGCAATGTGGAATTGGATCCAGGCATTGTCCAGTTGAAAAAGTCACTGCCGCAGAGCGGCAATTAGTGTGCCCTGCTGCCTTGAAGGTTTGGGCTTAGGAAAGATCTCAGAAGCACAATGCTTGGATTAACCAGTTTTACAATCTGCTTGTCATAAACCCACTTGTCAGGACTCTGCCTTGAATCAGAAATGATAATGATGCCCACAGTTGGGGAAAAAAAAAGTAAGTGTGGAGGCTGGAGAAATGGCTCGTCTGTTAAGAGCACTGCTGCCCTTGCAGAGGACTGAGGTTCAGTTCCCAACACTGGAGTCAAGTGTCTCACCACCCCTCTAAGTATAGCTCTGAGAGGTGGGATAGCGCCCCCTTCTGGCTTATTTCGGCACTGCATGCATATGGTTCACATACAGAGAAGCAGTACACACACGTACACATTAAAACAAAAACAAAAAGATGCAAGTGTCTACAGAATACAGCAGAGCTGCTGTTGATTGGCTGATAGCAAGACCGTATAGCCAAACCACAGGGGCTATGACTGTGAAAACCCCCTATTAGCCTTCAAGGTTTGAGAGTAACTTGGGCAGCTCCAGAGCTCAGCACAAAGTTTTGTTGCCTCCTAAATGGGAATTTGTGGGGGCAGGGCAGAATAAAGGTTAAGAATGTCAGGGTTAAATTGGCTGTGTTGTAAACACTTTCTCCAAGGATCAGTTTGTCCTATTAGCAATTGTTCTTAAAAGTCATGCATTTCGAATCCTAAGCCTCAAGGTGGATAATAACTAGGCTATGGAAGCATCACAGAAGTGAGAGCAAGCTCAGTGTTAGGAACAAGTGGTATGTTAAGCTGGACTATAGAAGGAAATGGGGAGAGAGGCCAAGTCCTTGCCTTTCCTGGGCTAGCAATCCTGGGGCTGCCCTAGCCCTCACCTTAGCTGAGCCCACATTATATAGTTCTACAAAGCAAGTAGAACTTTGAACAGCTCCTTCGAAGCTAGAGTTTTGACCCTGAAAGCAAGTGACCCACAGCAGCTTGACAGAAACTCCATTTTTTTTTTTGCCAGTTTCAGTCAAACGCAGAGAAAGAAAGGAAATGGTTCTCATCTTATCAGCTGCAAAGGCGAGATTTTGTTTTATGTTTCAGACAAAGCCCTGAAATTGCATCCGACACAAGAAGTTCCACACAGTGAATCAGGGGCTTGTGACACGAGATCAAATCTGCTCCTTGTGTTGTAAAGCACACTTGCAGATCAGAAAGACAAGTGATGGAGCCTTCTGTGAGGCATGAGGCAGCTGCCTCTTCCTACCCTCTTCAGGGTGTCTCCTCAGCATTATGACAGGCCCTGCCACAGAGGTTCAGGCTTGACATTTTGCAGCACACACGGTCCCTCGGAGACTAGGTGCTATAAACAGATTCAGAAACTCTTAAGCATACAGCAGGCCAACTCTGGGAAGCCTCTTTAAATATTTCCCTCTACTTCTCTGTATAAATGTATGCCAAGTTCTGTTTAGATTTGCGTGGTTTCCACACATAACTCCACTTCTCACCCTGTCATCTGGGTTGGTACCCAGAAGTTTTTTCTTTGTAGGATGCTTTTGCTTTGGTACCAGTGGCCAAGAGTATGGGAGGCATGCTGGGAAAGGTAGAACTAAAGAGGGAGCTGGCGGGCACACCGAGCAGGTCATTCCGAGCAGTAAAGGTGCTAGGATGGGAAGGAGGTGGGAGACTAAGAAAGCCCTCTGATTTCGTCTATTCCTGTAGTCTCCTGTGCCCACCTCTGGCTGAAACTAAGTTAGAGGATACCAACACACACTCAGCTTCCAACTTCTGAAGTTCCTAGTGTGCTCAGGCTTTCCAGGCGCATTTATCTGTTCTTATCACGATAAGCTTGCCTCAGCTTCCATGAAGGCTGAGGTAGACTTTGGAGATACCTCTCGGCACAGGACAGGGCTTTTCTTTATAGAGGCCAGGGTTACTTCACCAAGGAGGTATTTCGTGTCAAGCCTGGAGTGCACAACACTCTTGCTATCCCTCTGTCTGCAGAGAGGAAGTTTATAAGTTTGTAGTTAGTGTTTGATGTTTCAGATTTACACAGTACTTTACAAAGTTCTAAACATTCTATGAGAACAAAAGGAAAGCAAAGAAAACAAACAACAAAAAACGTTAGAACAAGGCAACAGAAGGGCAGGATACTGTGTAAAAACCTGCATCTGTGGTAGGCTTTCTGGGACCACCAGCCCCAAAATCATGACATGGAGACTTTTTATTAGTTATGAATGCTCGGCCTTAGCTTAGGCTTGTCCCACTAGCTCTTATAACTTAAATTAGCTTGTTTCTTTTCATCTGCGTTTTGCTTTGGGTTTTAATTTTTTACCTTTCATTTTGTATGTCCCACTCCCTGTCTAGCTGGCTGGCAGCTGCCTGGCTGGCTGGCCCTAGGTGTCTCCCTCTTTTTCTCCCTCATTCTCTCCTCTCTTCTTTCTCATTCTCTCTCCCTCTTATTCTGTCTGCCTGCCAGCCCCACCTATCCCTCTACTGCCTAGCTATTGGCCATTCAGCTTTTTAATTAGACCAATCAGGTGCCTTAGGCAGGCAAGGTAAAACAGCAACACATCTTTACATAATTAAACAAATGCAGCATAAATAAATATAACACACCTTTACATAGTTAAAGTAATATTCCACAACATACATCCTTCCCCAGGGTCTAGTGGATAAGCATAGCTTTCACCCTCATCAAGAAAACTTCTCTTCACAACAGAGACCATGACAGAAAACCACAACCAATCAAAATTCAGAGCTGTGGAGCCCAGTTTCCACATTTATAATACAACTCTTGTCCCTAAGGCTCAGAGATCCATTCAGAAAAGGGGATGGGAAAACAGAAAAGGGGATGGAAAGATCATAAGCCCTAGAGGAACATGGAGTTTGCTGTGAGATTGTGTCTCCAAGTAATGTCAGAAGCTACACCAGTAAAGTCTCACCAACATGACTCCTAAACATGAGCTGAACAAAGATGGCACCAATAGACATGCCCAAGTGAAGGGGGAGAATCCAGGAGGCCTCAACCTTACACAAAGAACTACAGGCAGCTAAGGAATGCTTAGCGTGGGAGAAAGAGTGTTTCCCAGGGAAGAGAACACTAATTGGCCAGCCAATACCAAATGGTCAGCCCTGAAAACATACATATGAGTAACGTTACACAAAATGAGCAGGTTCTATTTGGGTATTTAGGAACACACACATCACATACATATACATATACACATATACATATATACACACATATATGTGTAGCAACAATTAATGAAAAAAGAGGCTATGAATTTGCAAAAGAGCAAGGAGGGGTATATGGGAAGTCTTGGAGGCAAGAAAGAGAATGGGGAAATGATGTAATTATATTATAACCTCAAAAAATAAATAATTGAAGAAAATCTAAAAGGTGTATGTGATCAGAGGGAAGCAAGGACTCATTTCAACCCAAATGAGTTCTGGAAGCTTACAATCACTGAATTATATTGTAGGGGCCTGAAATCATTAAGCTTATGCTATTTAGAAACCATTAATTCTATTGCTTGCACGTTATGTGATTACAATTTTATGGTTATGTTGGGCGTAGATAACATAACTTGGCATTTTGGCTATAGAGTCTGTTAAATTGAACAGGGTGCTTTCCGCTCAGGTGTCTTCACTCTCTTCTTTTCCTTTACTGCATAACAATACAAGACTATTTCTCACTGTAAGATTATTAATAAAGGCAATACACCCCCAACTTTGGGCTGGGTTCCCTTCGCAGCCTTAATCACTATTGACACGAAAACGCAGCTCTCGACTCAAAGGGAACAATGGATAGCTTATTCTGGAGTCAAATATTTGTGGCCATGGTCTGTCTGGAGATAAAGATTTAAGATGTCTCAAATACCTTGTTCTAATGTGAAAAGGGAACAGTTTCCTAAAGGTTTGCTAGTAATACTACAAAAAAGTCATAAATCAAGACATTTGTCAATTATATTGGTAGATATAGCACAGGGGTAGATTTCAGCAAAGTGGAGAAGTCTTGGCTATAGACCCTAGATGTTACCTTATGGCTTCTTTGCTATGGGTTGTTGGAGGCTAGTGGTGTGTTTGGACACTCTGCAAGGGATCTCACCTGATAGTCACAGGGAGCCAAGTCAAACACAGGTGTGGGCAATAAATTGCAATTAAGAGGACTAAACATAGCCCAAGATAATTTCCAGACCTGTAAACTTCCAGCTCCCTAAAGTTCAAATCAGTCAATCAGTCTTGTAAAATCCTTAGCACAGGTATGGTGCTGTTTTGTTTTGTTTTGCTTTGTTTTGTTTTTTGAGAACTTCATGTATATCAGTATATAGCCTTCAGGAACACTTTCCTAGAGGTCTATCTGTGTCCCTGTGTGTTAATTTTGTGCACAAAGAGAATGTTTAATGTGTGAACTTTTAAAGAAAGAGAAATGATGGTTAACTTTTCTTATATGCTATGAACTGTTCTGAGTATGTTTAACTTTAGCTCCACAATAACACAATGAAGTTAAATATTGTTTATGTTCCTTTTTTAATTATGAAAACTAGGGATCCAGAGCTCCTTTTCCTGGGATGGAGGAGCAGTACATCCAGTAAGCCCTAGTATTCTTTGAGGTAGATGATATCCTCATGTAGGGAGTGCATTCTGTAGAAGCTGTGGTGTGGGAGCTTTTCAAAGGCATCCATACATTCTGGATGGCCGTTCTTATCTAACCTACTGTATGGTGTGTAGCATGAATCTTAAAGGTACTTATTAATAAAATCAAACCTGAGGCCAGGTATTGAGGTGAATGCTGGAAGATCAGAGAAGCAGAACAAGCCACACCTCACCAGTTCCTCAGCTGATCCTGTTTCCTCAGACTGGAAGCCTCTGAGTCCTTATCCAAATGAATTTCAGCTGAACTGCCTCTCAAAAGCCTGAATACTTAACCAGGGCCCTAGTTCCTGGTTTTCACACCTTATATACCTTTCTGCCCTCACTTCCTGAGATTAAAGGCTCACTTTCTGGGATTAAAGGCGTGTGTCACCATGCCTGGCTGTTTCCAATGTGGCCTTGAACTCACAGAAATCCAGATGGATTTCTGCCTCTGGAATGCTAGGATTAAAGGCATGAGTGCCACCATTTTCTAGCTTCTGTATCTAGTGGCTGTTCTGTTCTCTGACCCCAGATAAGTTTATTAGGGTGCACCATACTTTGGGGAACACAATACCACCACAACGGTGTTCTCGTTGTATGGATGGGCCATACTGTATCTTATCTAGTCATTCTCCACTGCGTAATATTTTGGCTATTTCTAGTTGGTCATTTATTCTCTCTCTCTCTCTCTCTCTCTCTCTCTCTCTCTCTCTCTCTCTCTCTCTCTTTCTCTTTCTTCCTCTTCCCCTCCTTCTTTCTTTATGTATATGTGTTAAAAGTCAGGTGATGTAAGATGGGCATGGTGGTACATACTTATAACTCCAGTACTCAGGAGACTGAGGCAGAATGATCACAAGTTCAAGGTCAGGCTGCCCCAAAACAGAGAGAGATGGGGGGGGACCTCCACAACCATTATTAGCTGCTCAGCTCAGCAGTATTAACTGCATTTTTAATTTAATTAACAAATCATCATTTGTTTTGGGAACTCTTTTCATCTTGTTGAGCTATCCATTACAAAATAACTGCCGTCCACTTGACCCTGTCTACTACTCTGATAACACCATTCTATTTTCTGTTTCTTACCACCTAATCACTTTAAAGATTTATCTGTCTATCTTTCATCTATTTAATCTACTTATCTACATATGTATATATCATCTATCTATCTATCTATCTGTCTATCTATCTATCTATCTGTCTATCTATCCATCTATCTATCTGTCTGTCTATCCATCTATTTGTGTATGTGTATGAGTCTTCATGAGTTTATGAGTACCACTTGGCTCACAGAATCCAGAGTGCATCAGATGCCCTGGAACTGAAGTAACAGGCACTTGTGAGCTGCCATGTGGGTGCCAGGAACTGAACCTGGGTCCTCTGCAAAAGCAGTTCATGCTCTTAACTGCCAAGCTGAGCCACCTCTCCAGCTCCTACCTGAATATTTCAACTGTTTCATATGCATAGAACTGCACAGAAGTTGTCTTTTTGTGACTGGCTTATCACAAAATGCCCTCAAGAATTGTCCTACAACATCTATGTTGTAGCACAGATCAGAATTTCCCAACTTTCAATGGCTGAATCATATCCCATTGGATGTTTATGACATGGTTTACTCAAGCATTGATGGATAATTGGTTTACTTCTGCATTTTAGATATTGTGGATGCTGCTGTTCCAAATACGGGAAATAAGCATCTCTTCAGACTCTACTTTCAATTACTGTGGGTCTTTCCTCCTAAGGACAGACTCCTCAGGCTTGCTGCGCTTGCTGTAAACTGCATTCTTAGAGTTCTGGAGCACTACCGTGATCTTCCTCTGCCACTTCGTTTCATTTCACATTTCCCTCAGACTGTGCACAACAATCCCTACTTCTATAAGCTACAAGGTGGTACTTCACTGTACCTTTCACTAATAGTGACATTGAGCATCCTTTCCTGTGACATTGGCCATATGCATAGCATCTTTGAGGAAGTGTTTATCCAAGTTCTTTGACCCTTTTTGTATTGGATCGTCTGGGCTTTTATGGTTGAGTTTTAGGAATTCTCCATATATTCTGCCTATTGTCCTTTATCAGACATACTCTCTACTTATATTTTCTTTCATTATTTTATTATCTTTGACTCTGTTAATGGTGCCTTTGTTGCACACCTCCCCCAATTGGTGGGAAATTGAAATTGAAATTGAAGTCTATTTTAATTGCTGTTGTTGCCTAATGCTTTGGGGTCATGCCCAGGTATCATTACTAAATATAATGCTGTGAGATTTGCCTTTTTTTCCTTCTAAGGTATATAGATTTATGCCAGACGTTAGATCTTTGAGCCATTTTGAGTTAATCTTTTATGTGATGCTTGATAAGAGCTCAATCTCTGATTGGTAAAAGATTGACTTTTTCTCACACTGAACACCCCCAACACGTTTCTCAAAACCCATTCAACTGTATTCCCAGACTCTAGTCTACTCAATGGGTCCATCCTTCTATCTTCGTTCTCACGGCACATCACTTTAGTTAGTGTTGTACTCAATGTGGAAGTCAAGAAGTCTTCTTCAGCTTTGTTCTTCTTTCTCAAGAATGTGTTGACTCTTTGGGCCCTTTGAAATACTGCATGGGTTTCACTATGAGCTTCCCTCATTGAAGTATTGACAGAGATTGGCTTGTAAACAGCGGAACAATGCTGACTCCTCAATCTGTGACTATGAATGAGTTTCCATTTATTTGTCTTCTTAAAATGATGCTTAGCAGTTTTCATTGTCCAAATTGTCCATCCTCTTGGTTACTTTATTCTGTTTGATATTATTGTAAATGGAATTGTTTTCACAATTTCTTTTCCAAGTGGTTGCGGTATGTGCAAATGTAACCAGTTTTGTTAGTTGGTTTTATTTCATGCTGCTTTCTTGAATTCATTTGCTAGTTATAATTCACTCATTTTGTTTTAATTCTGGGGATTTTATACAGACAACAGCACTTGTAAACAAGGGTAAATTTAATTCTTCATTTTCAATCTAGGCCCCTTTTCTCTGTCTTTTTCTCCTTCTTCGTTCTCCTCCTCCTCCTCCTCCTCCTGCTCCTCCCCTCCTCCTTCCTCCTCTTCTCCTTCTCCCCTCCTCTTCCCCTCCTCCTTCCTCCCCTCCTCCTCTTCTCTTCCTCCTCCTGCTCCTCC